>JAODLD010000144.1:299469-316224 GCA_026781065.1 Mormyrops boulengeri
CACCCTCCCATCTACCTACTAGACAGTACACATTTTTGCTCCCTCCCATCTCCCTACTAGGCAGCACACATTTTTGCTCCCTCCCATCTCCCTACTAGACAGTACACATTTTTGCACCCTCCCATCTACCTACTAGACAGTCCACATTTTTGCACCCTCCCATCTACCTACTAGACAGTACACATTTTTGCTCCCTCCCATCTCCCTACTAGGCAGCACACATTTTTGCACCCTCCCATCTACCTACTAGACAGTACACATTTTTGCTCCCACCCAGCTCCTGGGGCTGTGGGTCCCTGAGGACTGGATTAGGAAACACTGCTGTAGAAGAAAGAAACTGTGCCCAGATCTTTTTGTTTTTTTTTCTTCTTGCCAATGCAAACAATTCTCCTTTCAAGGATCTGGATCAAGGTCGTTCTCTACTGAGCAGAGCAGGGGCCGTAGTCCGTCTCTGCTGCGTGAGCGATTCTCAGTCTTCTCCTTCCTGTTCTTACCATCAATTAATCTGATGTCCTCCAGATTTCCTTTCAGTCCATTTCTCTGCTATCCCCCCCCCCCCCCCCAATACATCCAGTTATCTCGCCACCTCTCTGCAGAGGGCAGTGGTATGTCCGATCTTCCCCCGCAGGCTCTGCTGTCATTAGACGTGATGGCATTTGTCATCCCATCACTCGGGTGTGACCCACACCAGCTTCATTTCCCATATTGAATCGCGCCCGCAGCTGGCTGAGGCGAATACGTTTCTGTTCCACGTCCCCCCACTCAACAGCGAGGATCAGGTCACTCTGGCTTAATAAACCCACCTCCCGAAACACCATGGCCCCCCCCCACACCCCATTCCTCCCCATCCCCTTCCAACCCTCCACCTCGCCAGAAAATGCCCAAACGCCCTGTCACTCTTTACATAAGGAAAGCAGGTTCCGCCTGTGGTGGGAGTGGCCTAACCATCTCCGAAATTCAGCATACAAGCGGGTGCTGTCTTAGGAAACTACTCCAAGCGTGCCATGCAATTATGAAATGGGGGTGCCAAAAGTGTCCGGCTATCACTCTTTGTAACCCCCCCCAGCACCCTGGTTTGGACCTTTCCCATCATGGTCAAGGGCAGCTGGCCAATTTACTTTGTTATTGTGTCTTTGAGCTTTTTTATTTTTTTTTATAAATCATTGCTTTCTCTGTTCCCCTCAGAACACGTCCTGGCTGTCTATTTTCCTTTAAACAAGCACTTTCAGTCCTCCTGACTCCGTGATGGAAGCAACGCAGGAGGACTGACACTGGGGTGATCCGCAGAATAACAAGCTCCGTGTCGGTGCGCATGCCAGGACTGGAAGCAGTAGTCCCAGTGGGCTTCCCAACAGCCCCTCCTGTAGGCAACAACTCATTCCCGCTTTGTCATTATCACTTGTAATGTACTGCCAGGTTTAATCAGCTCATTCCCATTATTTCATTTTGTGGGGCTTGAAAGAGACATTAAATGTTAAGTTCTTAAAACGTTCAAATTTATTCTGCGTGACAAGGGTCAGCATCTTGTTCTTGTGTGGTTGGCATCGGGAGCTGATGGGGAAAGGTGTGTGTGATTAAAGTCAACAACAGCAAGAGAGGTGCTGTGTGTGTGTTTGGGAGAGCGCTGGCTATCCAGGTAGTTCTGCATAACATACAAATCATTCCCCATTCTGATATCAAAAACACTGATGACTAAGGTATCCTGAAAATAGGTATGTTGCATATAGAAAGGAAGCAACTTGGTAACGCTCTACTTGACAGGGTACAAATAATATAGTATTATACTATAACTTATGTATTAACTACAGACTAAGTCTTAGTACATACTGCCCTCATGTTAATTCATCATTAATGAATCGTGACGCATGTTTTATCCCAAGCAGTTACTATATCTGTTAATTCTATAAATCTTTGTGAATTAATGAAGGAACAAGTAATGAATAACACATGTGAAATACTGATCTCATGTTTGTTCATCATTAATGAATCGTGACATCTTTTGTCTCAAGTAGCTACTATATTTGTTCACGATTTGTACTGCAATAGTAACTAAGTTATTATACTATAACTTATGTATTAACTACAAACTAAGTCTTAGTACATACTCCCTTCATGTTAATTCATCATTAATGAATCGTAAGTATTTGTAGCCCATCAAGTGAAGTATTACCCACTTTACTTGAGGGGTAACAATAAACTTAATGGCTCGGTTACTACTCAAGTACAAATCATGAACATAGTGACTGCCTGAAATACATGAACCGTCATGATTGATTATTGATGGACTAACATGGGATCAGTATTTCTGGTCAATTAATACATTAAGTAAGAGTGTACTACTACACTATTTGTGCCCCCTGAAATAGTCAGTATTTCACTTGTCATTCATGACTTGTTCCCTCAGTAGTTCACAAAAGTTTATAGAATTAATAGCCATAGTAACAAATATAGTAACTGAGTTAAAAACATCACGAATCATTAATGATGAATTAACATGAGATCAGTATGTAATTAAGACTTAGTTTGTGGTTAATAAATACATAAATAATAGTATAATACTATATTTGTGCCCTGTCAAGTAAAGTGTTACAACAAACATTTTTGCAAAGTTTCTATTATTGTTGTTGTTGCTATTATGCAAAATAAAAACAATGGAAAATGAGTATACTGAGAAACAATAAAATCAAAAACAATAAAAACTGTGATAATGGTGTGAACATTCTGTCTATAAATTTATATCTAATGGAGGGTTTTTAACATCAGTGTGGCTCTGGTTTTATTTTTTTAATAGGAGCTTAAACAATATATCAGTTTAATATTACGTTTAAAATAACACTTAAGACCTAACTTGACTGATACTTTTCTTTGTCCCACAGGCGAATTCATACAAGTGAACAGTCAGACAATTAGCATCAGCAAACATACTTAATCAATACATCTTATGCAACTTAAACGTAGGGTATCAAAACACTGCATTCAAAATGCATATTGTGTGGAAAATAATTACACAGACATAAAATGAAGGCATAATATGGCAATTTCAAATTCTCAAATTCAAATTCACAAATAAGCTCATAATGTAGTTAATTGCAGTGGCTACCAATATGGATATAATATATTTAGTTTGAGAGATACGGCAATTAGAACAGGGACTCGCAGTCTCTTCACAAAAGCAAATCCATACCATTGAGGTTTTCCATAACTTCCTTACCAAAAATGATGATCATAGTTACCTTTACGTGGTTAACAGTGTAATGAAAGTATGCAATGATAAGCATAATGATAGCGGACTATCACTAATATTTGCACGCCCCACTTAATGTATTTTCCGTGACTTGCATCAGTAATGAAAATTAAATTATTTTTGTTTAACTTAATGAAATCCCGAGGGAGTAACCTAATCATCCAAACATCTTAAGCGGTACAGATTCCAGGTGGGCCTAGAACACTAGGATGCTCGGGGCACAAGGCAGGAGAACACCCTGGATGGAATGGCACGTACACTATAGGTAACTGCATGCTGCAGGAGGAAACTGGAGTATGCAGTTTGTGGTACCAATGAACTAGAACTTCATCATCCATTTTCATTAAAAGAAGTTCATTATCAGTTTTCATTTTCACATTTGTTGGTTTATAATCCCCCTCCATGAATCGCCTCCTTATCATGGTAGAGGGGTTTGTGTGCCGCTGTGATCCTATAAGCTATGATGTCGGGGCAATAATCCCTGGTTGGGTCTCCCAAGGCACGCTGCTCCTAACGACCAAAGAGGAAGATGTTATCCTGCCCGGATTGAGGAGACCGGGGCCTTGCCCTGGAGCCAGGCCTGGGGCAGGAGCTCGAAGACGAGTGCCATATTATTCCGGGCCAGGACCGAGAGTTTGGTTTGCATTGCGGATATCTGAGCTCAGTGCTAGATAGGGTGAGGAGCTGTGGCATTTGGAAGGAACTTAAAGTAGACCTGTTGCTCCTCTGCAATGAAAGGAGCCAGTTGAGGTGGTTTGGGCATCTCTCTAGGAGGCCCCCTGGATGCCTCCTTGGGAGCTGTTTTGGGCATGTCTCCCTCTGTGTGTCTGGAGGCCCAGTGGCAGACCCAAACGACCTGCTGGAGAGATTATATCTCTTGGCTGGCCTGGGAGCACTTTGGTATTCCCCTGGAGGAGCTGGAGGAGGTGGCTGGTGGAGGTCTGAGCATCAGTGTTTAAACTGCTGCCCTTGTGACCTGACCCCGGATTAGTGGCAGATAATGCATAGATGGATGGATGCATGGATGGATGGATGGTTGGAGGGTTTATAATCACCCAGCACCCAGGAAAAGCAGCTGGAAAACTGATGAATGATCATGGATTTTATTAACGAGATATCCCCACAAAAATACTAATGCAATCTCTTTGTGCACTTGTGTTACTGTATATATCCATGCATGGTTATGCATGTGAGTATAACTGCACCTGCGTGTGTAGCGTCAAAAGTTGTCCAGTGCTGCTTGACAGTCCTCTGCCTTGTGCTGACGGTGGCTTGACAGTTAGGGTACAAGTGGACTGTCAGCACTCACGCAGATTTAGTGCCTGAGTGCCTAACAAAGCAGCATAACAAAGCAGCACCTTTCTGTTTCCCCACTAACCAAACTGAGAAACAGGGAGACCAGGTTTGTGAGGTCATGGGGGGAGGGGTCATGGGGGGAGGGGTGTGGGCCTCTCAGATCCCTGTGAGATCTTTCCTGGCTTTTGTTTTGTCACTCTCTCCTTCTCTGACCCTGTGCTCACAGCTCTTACCTGATGCCCACATGATTTATTCTTCTTTTTTTATTTCATTGTCCCCTCAGTTTCTGTTGACTTGTTTTTTGGTCTGTCCTGCAATGTGTTTCTCCTCCCACCCCCATGTCACTTGGTCAGTCTTTGCTAATTAGAGGTGCACCCTAGTTAGCAAAACTCAGTCTGTAAATGATGAAAAGGCTAACAAAACTCTATATAAATGATGAAAAGATCATAACATCAAAAAAATTGCACACTGTTAAACTCATTAAAAAATATACAAACTGAATGTGTGGCATATTCCTCTCTCTACCCTCCACACTGATTAATGAAAGCAAAAAAAGGAAGAAGAGATAAGGGCAAAGAAATGCCTCCACATATGAGTTACTAAGTTAGTTGTCACTCCTCAAGTAAAGTGGGGAACACTTTACTTGATGTGGCACAAATACTTAGTAGTAACTCAGTTACTAGTGAAGTACAAATCATGAACAGATATAGTAGCTACTTGAGACAAAAGCTGTGCCACGATTCATTAATCACGAACAAACATATCAGTATTTTACTTGTGTTATTCATTACTTGTTCCTTAGTAGTTCACCAAGGTTTACAGAATTAACAGATATAGTGACACATATAGTATCATTATGCATTATGATCCATTAATGATGAACAAATACAAGGTCAGTATTTAATACATAGGTAATAGTATAATACCATATTATTTGTGCACCATTAAGTAAAGTGTTACAGATGTACTGTATTATACCTAATCCAGAATGCACAAGGCACACCCCGGATGGGATGTCCATCACAGGAGACAGACACAAGTACGCACTCTGGCCAACTGCCCAGTCTGTGTTGGGAAATCAGAGTACCTGTAGGGATCCCACCTAAGCATAAAATCCAGTTGTCAGTGAGCCATCATGCTGTCCTTTTCTCACCCTATTCCATGATTAAATACATGCCGAGTGCACATACTCATTACATAAACATATATTTTTCATAATTTATCCAGCACCTGGAAGCAGTGAGCTTAGTGCCTGTCTCAGGAAGCACAGGGGAGGAGACACTCTGGATCACCAGTTCACTGGACTACATGCTTTTTACCTGCAGGAGGACACTGGAATTCCCAGTGGAAAACCATACAAACATGAGAGAATACACCAAAGTGAAAGTATGTGCATATGCGGCTCAGCTCAGAGGATGTAATGATCTTACAGGGGATTCCAAAACTGCCTGTTACTGCCTTCTGCCATGTCTAAGAAACTTCTCTCCTACCCATTAAGAGAAACGAACCAGTTATGCCCTTAAATGATGTACTTAATCGCAAAGAGGTCAGTAAATATCTAGATGTTATCCAGCTTAGTTAAAAACATGCAAGTTATAACAATGTGGAATGAGATCTGTGCATTCTGGAAGCAATTCATGCATGCTTTAAGTAAACAGGCAGAAACACATGGAAACACTGCATCATTCAGGCAAGGGATGTAACAGGTCAATATGTCATCTCAAGGTGAGCGACCAGCCTGATGGAATATGACAGTCTGATTCACGGGACAGCTACCCTAAAACTGTGTGATAAACAGTATTCGCGTCGCGGGCCACATCCAACATGTAGCTGACAGGACCCCATTTGTCAGGCCTTCTGTTCCTTCTTCTCTTCCTCCCTGCTCTGTTTTGCGCTGTATTTAGCTCACCAGTGATTTACGCGATTAATCCAAGTCCCACAACCAGGGAAAATATAACAGTAGAGATTACTGTTGTCAACTGCAAAACAAACAAAAAAAAAAAAGCCTGTGTGGTAGGTGCAAAAAACAGGGATCTGTGAAAGGTTAACTGGATTTGCCTCACAATCTTAAAATCCAAATGGCTCGAGACATGAGGCAATCTGAGGATGGGTTTGTGACACAATGCGGATCAATAGCCCCTTCTGTTGGCACGACGATTGCAATCAGAACTGCAGCATTTTCATTGGTCGAAAACACAACCCCTAAACTTCTTGACTAAGAGGCATCGATTTCAGAAGCTCTTGACGGGGTCCTCGATGTGGATGCTGACGATGAGCATATTTTTGAGACGGTTTCTCAGCTGCAGCAATGACATCTGTACTGGTAAATCACAATGCCGCATTACACAACTGAAGCTAGGAATCACATCGCAAAGAGCTGTAACAAAGAACCGTGATGGGAGGAAACAATAGTTAACCTCCAGTTAAGTGTGTCATTTTTAATATGATTCATGTTGCTCCTGCTATAACCTGCTGTACAGCTCCTCTATAGTTCCAAATAGGAAAAACAGGAAATGCATCAACATGACATTAGCTGGACTCTTTTATCTTTCAAAGGTCAACCGAGGCAGCTAGTCACCACCTTCTGCATGCCTCCTCAAATGAGCAGTCAGCCCTAATTAATCACTAGATTTCAGGAACCTATTTCCACTGGGTCTCGGGTCCCAGTGAGGGGTAGCATCTGGTGCATTGTGGGACTGTGATGCTGTCTCTTCTGGAAGTGTAAGACTCAGATCCCACATCAGAATAACCTCAATTTCACCATCTACTTCCTCGTTTTGTACCTACGTTTGATCACTTTGACACTACTTGAAGAAAAAGGTATTCTCTAGATGTAGATGTATCCCCTTTAGTCAAATTGATAAATGCATGCATTCCGTACACGCTCTCTAATTTCCCACGCCCCGACGCTGATGTTCTGGATCACACCGATCTTGTCATTAGCGTTTATGGTTCATGGATAAAGCAGCTTTAATAATATTGAAAATCTGCAAGGTGCCCTAGAAGATGGTGAATCCATCCAAATAGTGTTGCAACCACAAGTATCAATCTGGAACTGTTTCCTCATCTATAATCTTTTGAAGTTAAGTAAGTAACGCTAGCAAAATAAATTGCATTATATGTAAGATAGCATCAAATTTACGTTTCCACGTTTTTAATTTAGTTTGTGTTGATACAGATTGCTATCTGCTATCACTTTTCCCTTATCTGACATGTGAAATGGAATTTCACTGGCAAACACATAGGTGATTCTCTGGAATCTTATCTGTCATCAGTCAAGACTGTATTCATCATTAATGGCTTTCACCTGTGTGCAATTGTATGGGCTATTTGTCCTTGCACAGTGCTTCCAGGTAAATCTTTTATAACTTGAATCCGAGTGACCATGTTAAATCTTTCAAGTTATTTTGTTATCCCTGCTGACAAATCAATTCGAGTTGTTTCTGAGAAACATCATTCATTATTTGAAATAAGAAAAAGATCCGTTCAGAAGTGAAAAACCGCTAGGTGAATATGTGCCTATGGCAGGACTGCCCAACTCCCGTCCTGGGGGGCCTAAGCCCTGTGTAGCTTAGTTCTTTCCCTGTTCCGCCATAAATGATTCAGCTTAAGAGCTGTGTGGTAATTAGCACAAGGAGTTGATCCAGGTGTGTTACATGACGGGAAACCCAAAGATGTGCTGGGCTCTGGCCCCCCAGGACTGGAGTTGGGCACCCCTGGCCTATGGGATACAGCAAAATCATTCAGCACATTCTGGTATCGTATTTGTAAATACGGTATTTTCAAAAGACACTCCCAAAGATCTGTGTGAGTTGCTATTTTATGACACTTGTTTTCACACTATAAAAGTGGTGTTAAAATGCTGAGGGATTGTGTGGCAGTTGTTTTACTGTAGAAAAGGCCCTTAAACCTAAACCTTTTCATTTCCTCTGCCCTTTGCAGGGAGGAAACACATTCTCCACATGTTATAGTGCTAAGTAGCATCGTAGATGATAGACTTCATGAGCTATACGGACCTCAGAGTCAGAGATGTCTTTGTAATGAGCTTGACTTAACATGCTTAACATGATAGGAATTTCTCCAGTTTAGATTTAAAGAAATCGATCCAAACGAGTCACAGATAATATGACAGAGAACTGAGATGGAAGGAGGGATGTAAAGTTTGCACCAATGTGGTTATTCTCTGAAACTGCAAGGTTGCTAAATTGAATCAGAGAGTCCGCAAGCATCACTGAGTGTGTAGCACCATCACTGATGAACGGATTTTCCCCCAATCGACATACCTCGCCGACCACCTTCAGGCACTATGAATTGTTTTGGCCTGCAAATCATCAATAGGCCTGACTGTGAATCGGCTGATGAAGCTGTTTCACATTCGCTCAGTTTTCTGACTCGTATTGATTTAGGTCTTATTTTCCCCTGCTCTGGAGTCAAAAGTGAGCCTTTTTCAGTCATTTGAATTCACTGAGCTGCCTATGATAATAACATGAAGGCCTTTGACATTTGGAAGGTAGAAGGAGGTAAATGTCAGAGTTAAAGTGCCAACAGCTTTCATGCTTACCTTGCCAGCCTGGCAATTCCCAGCCACCAGCCACTTATGCCTGTTACTAACCAGTTGTTACCCCACGCCTGCACAGCGCCGACAAACTGATGGGTGCAAAGCGCAAAACAAAAAACTTAATTAAAAAATGGCAAATTATGTCATGCCTCAGAAAATATGCTTTGGCATTGATAAGTAATTTTTCTTTTCAAGGAAAAATATTTATCATCATTTCCTGCAGAAAAAAAAAGAAAACGCTTCTGAAAAGCTGCAATTGAGGCAGATATGGAGTTTAAAGATGATGAATACAACAATGATGCTCAATTTCATGCTAAAGTGGGGACACAAAGTCTGACTACTAATTTCCCCTGCTGATAGTGTTTTGTGGCACCGGACAAAAACCTCGAAGATTAATGGCCTGTCAGAGTAAGTAGGAGCCAATAACATGGATCACTGAAATCATAAGTTACCGGTTTGTGTTGCAGTGTGGATAAATATGTTTGAGGGATCATCTGCATGTTTGGTTGCATTAATGCAAAAGTGCAATATCAGGGAAGGACCTGTGTTGGGGCGGGGGTGCAAGCGAATGGAGAGGAAACTGGACGCTGATCGATCACTGTTGGCATTTCGTAACAAACTGACCAAGGTATGCAAAGCAGAGATGCATGTTTTACATCTATTTTAATTATTTATGATATAATACATTGAGCATGTTTATAAACAAGGCCCCACTGTTTCTTTATCACCTTTCCCCATTAATTCTGGTCTGTTAGTTTTACATCCCTCTAGCATCCCTAATTCCTCTCATTTAGCATATGCACCATGTCCTTCATCAGGAGAAATGGGACATAAAAAGAGCAATTAAAAATATACGCATTAGTATATGTGTGTTGACTGGGGGAGGAGATCAGAGTATGCAGAGGGAACCTACATGAACTTAGGACAGGGGTGGGCAGCCCTGATCCTGGAGGGCCGGCATCCTGCAGGTTTTCTATCCTACCTAATGAGTTACTGTCTGCCTGAGACCAGGTGCGGTTCATCAGAGACCAGGTAGGATGGAAAACCTGCTGGATGCCGGCACTCCGGGATCAGGGTCGCCTGCCCCTGACTTGGAGGGAACATGCAGACTCGTGTATGTTCTCATGCTCAAACAGTGCACATGCTGGCCAACCATTTTCTGATTTCTTAACAATGCAATGACAAACAAACCTTCCCTTCTGAATATGAGAAAGGGCAATTAGTCAGACTTGACAATGGTATTTATGTAGTGTACCCCAGGAAAATAAAAGGTCACCTACTGGTGAGACCCCATGATTGGTTTCATGTGGTTGGTCTCGTTTTTACTCTCGCTTTTGTCTGGACCTTAATTACTCTCACTATTCTTGTGCAATGGCAGACTGTTTATATGGAAAAATAAATAAAAGCATATTGTTAAACAGACTAATCCCATTTAATTTGGTGCCAGATGATTCATAATTTGGTTTATGGAGACATGTGGAACCAGGTGTCATTTTTAAGCAATGAAAAATATGTTTGGTATCTGTGAATTGCAGCGTCCCCGCAGTCCTGACCTGGATAAGCAGTTGGGAGATGGATAGCCAGATGGAATTATAATTTCCGTTTGCATGTTTTTTTCTCATGACCATAGGATTTAATTGTTCGAGGTTATGATGCTTTCCTGTGAATCTTTGTATCGTGATGTTTCTAATGGAATTGGCTAAATAATAGGTCAGGGGTCCTGTATGTTGTAAAAACAGAATTTTGCCACAGATCACATGGTCTTGTGTTTTCAGATCTCATAGGGTTAGATGCTCAGTAGCTGAAATGAAATGATGTTTTGTTTTTTTTTTTACAGGTACATTGCAATGCACCTTTTCACATATCCCATCTTGATCTCCTTTGAGACACACACACACTCAGTTGAGAGCGAAACTTTGGTCAAAGAGCAGGGCCAGACCATTCATCTCCTGCCCTTGGAGCATTTTAAGGGGTTAAGGGCCTTGCTTAAGGGCCCAAAGGAGATGCGACTATTCATCCGAGGCCGAATCGGTGACCTTCTGAGCACAGGCACAGAGGCTTCCCCCGCTGAGCCACACATCGTCCCCATCTGCATGGATAGAATGGTGCCGACAAAATGCCTGGATGATATTCATTGCAGAACATTTTGTTTATATGTTTCTTTATGCTTCAGCTGTCCTTTCGCTTTTGTTTGACTTGGCTGTCATTGCATGATTGGACTTTCTTTATCTAAGAGGCATCAGCTAGCTTGGTGGATGTCATTTATGGTAGCTATGCCAGAAAAGGCCAGAACCTCTTATGAGGAAATGAGTTCCATCCTTTTGGCTCACAACAGTTTTCTTTGTGTGATTATCTACCGCTATGTCTCACTGCAAGACTGCTCTCAACCTATCCCCACTGCTCATCAAGGCAAGCCTAGATAGGGACCTTCCCCTAGGGTATCCGGGCGGCGATCAAGTAAACATGATGATGATAACGACGATTGCGGGCAGCCATGGGGCCCTTCTCCATAACAGTTACCTAAATGCATCCCGACTAGTTATTTCTCGACAGAAAGGACACAGATCAGCACCATTGTGATGTGAAATGCCGGGAATGAAAATCGAGTCGTGACAATTAAGAGATCCATTGAATGGGTCAGTAGTTTAAAAGAGTGATTGCTAATTTATTTTTATTACTAATTATAACATTTAAATAGTAGAGCCATCATAGAGTAGGGTGTTTAAGATACACATTGTATGGATTGAGGATACAATGAGGGTTCATGAAAAAACCATAAAAAAAAACCTCTAAAAAAATTCATCAAGGGATTGGATTAATCAAGTATTGCAGGGAAAATTAATCTACTGGGATAATACAATGGATTGACAGCTTTAATATTAATCTCAGCCAGTCGCCCAATAAAGCTTTTCCACCAGAACTTCTTCATCCGATATTTATCTCATTCCTTATACTCAGGGGGACGTAGGTTTTATTCCTTATATACATTTTGTTCACTTACCAGATGCACTTATCCAAGTACAAATCAGTGATCAATAGCTCCGCTCTCAGCCTGTTTTTCAACTGAATGCCGGCCACAGACCAGCAGAAGGCGAACACAGATGCATTGTGGGATAGCACCCACCCCCCCCGCCCCCACCCGCCAAGTTTCTCAAATGAAAAATTCAGTTGTTCATTACTTTGCTTGGCAATGACAATTCATGCTGACGGAGACACCGGTTGGGCGCATTTAATTGCAGGATCAGTGAGCTAGAAAGACGCCAGCTCCACAAAAAGAAGGGAAAGATCTATCAACATGGCACAGAGGAGCAGAGACAGCTGCCTTCATGCTAAGCCAAGACTGTGTGTGATCCCTACCTCTAACTCGTATGAAAAGTAACCATATCCCCCAGCTTACTACAGAAATACCCATAATGGAGGATGAATATTTAGCTTAGAGGAGCATTAATATTTTGATGTAAAAATGTTTATACAGCCAACAGACATTCTCCAGCACACTTTGGATTAACATACTTATATGCTTTTACCCGACTGCTTCTCTAAATGTGGTTACAAATGGTTAACCTGCCTCCAGTAGGAAAGAAATATGTAGATTGGCCGATGGAAATTGATAAGCTTTGAAACTGTTTTCTAAACAGTAAATAGGAAATTCTGGCAGAAGTTTGTTAGTGGTGCTAAAACTGTCACATAATTTATTAGAGATTCATATACGCAAATGGATTTTGTTTGTGGATATAATGAAAACATGGCTAACAAATAACAGTTGTTTACTACAGGGAAACTGCAGTATCCAACATTGTATATAGATTTTTTTTCTAATTAATAATATTTTTCAAGCAAAACTAGGCTAAATTGAACTGCATAATGCCTTTTCTCTACTTTAATATTTTACCAAACTACTTAACTAGCTACATAGTTCAGTGGCTCTGAAATACAAACCCACTTTATTTGTTTTAAACGATAAGAACTCATGCTGTTTACGGTGTGTTTGTAATCTTTTTTTTTGTTTCTTTTGGACAGGGCACTTGATCCTGTGAACCAGTGTAGCTGTGAACACAATAAGATGGTTAATCAGACGAGTCCACAGGGTTGGTGCGTTGTAGAAAATCTCAGCGCTACATGCCAACCCTGTATGTGTTGTTATTCACCGTCCGGATAACCTGTGGGATACATCATTCAGACTCCAACAGGGGGCCACCATCGCCTTGCGTGGAGCCGCTGGGGATAAATGGGGGAGCCAGAATTGATTATCCCATAATTTTATGCTAATGCAAAATGGGAGACTTCGTCAGAACAAATGAATCTGCTAAAAATAAAGCAAATGGGATGTGGTTCATTTTAATGACGGAGGTTGCACAAAGCACAACTGAGTTCATCACGGGAGTACAGTCTTAAAAAAGATAAGGAAATATTTTTTGAAAGTCAATGCAAAATTTGTAATACCAAACCAATCACTGAGATAGACTAATCAAAAACTCCTATCTCCACTACCCCAACAAGCAGTGTGATCACTCATGTAAAGAAAATTTGATTTACTGCATGGCAGGAAAGCATCTATTAATCTGTATTTTAAAACTATAATTTTATTTGATTAGCTGATGAGTTCATACAAAGTCAAACACTTAGGTTTCAATTTTATACTTAAAATATGCATTTGTGTATATTCAGTGAAGCTATTAAGGCATCGTGGAGACAAATAAGGCGTCCATCTTAGTACTTAAAGCAGCAACATTTTGGTCCACAATTCTTAACAACAAGGATACATTTAGAACCGTGTTACCCAACCCAGTCCTCAGGCACCCACAGACAATCCATGTATTTGCTCCCTCCCAGCTCCCTGCCAGACAGTCCATATTTTTGCTCCCTACTGTAAACTGCGAGGGAGCAAAAATTTTCAATGTCTGTGGGTTCCTGAGGACCGGATTGGGAAACACTGATTTGGAACATCAGAGTCTGATGGCTAGGTGTGTTCCATCGGTACTGCTCTTCCAAAATCTAATATTCCAGTGGTATGTCTGGTATTGTGACGGAGTGTCTGACATTAGTAAAGATCAACATGGTACATTTGCACTGGTTGTGTTGTAAGCATCCCTTTTAGAATCATGAATTAGTGTTGCAGTGACGTGGCGCTCACGATTACGTAGTGAGAGGAACTGGGCAGGATTGGGCGATCCCTTTGGCACGCTTCCTCTTTTTTTGCGGGGGATTTGGGAGGGGTAGTTGATCTGTCAGCTGAGCGCAGCAGTTGACTAACCATCCTTGTCTCGCCTCATTATCCGCACCCTGTAGATGCCCAGCCTTCCATCACATAAAAAATGCTGTTCAGCTGCTATTCCGAATGTCACCCGGCTTCAGCTGCTTCGGCTTTCAGCTGATATTAAATACTTTTTCTCACCTCCCCATGTGATGCCATTCAAAATGAAGACAAGAAATACAAGGGTGAATGTCTTTAACTGGAAACAATCACTTACTTCTATCTGCAAGTTCACCAAGATTCTACTTCTACTTAAACCTGTTATAACTCATTTATAATCTTATATATCCCTATTATCCCTCAAACCAGTGTTTATAATGTCACACACTATTTTAATGGCGATCTACCCTATATGGACAAAAATATTGGGACACCACCCTGTCCAACATGTCACTCTGAATCGAAGGCTATTAATATAAAGTTGGCTAACCCTTGGTTCCTATAATAGCCTGTCCTCTTCTGGGAAGGCTTTCCATTAGACGTTGGAACACTGCTGGTGGGATTCGCTGCCCTTCAGGTTGGGTATCGGTGCTGGATGATCAGGTCCCTTTCTATGAGCTCGCATGGCCCCCACTTCGCTGAACTCAGTTGAACTTGCTCCCAGATGTTTCCACTTCACATTCACTTCATTTGTGGTTGACCAGGGCAGCTCTAGCAGGACAGAAATGTGGAGACCCGACTTGTTGGAAAGGTGTCCAATGACAGTGCTAGGCTGACTATCATCTTCTGTTTGACCATCCATTCTGCTGCCATAGTTTGATGCTGGAGATTGCCTGGCTGTCGGCTTAATTATAAACCTGTACATCAGCAATGGGTGTGGCACATGTGGCCAGTTCCTGTAATTACTATGGATGTCCCAGTGATTTTGTTCATAGTGTAAGTCTGTGTTCATACCAGTATAGTAAATGCAAGTTTTGTACACATGTAAGCACTAAGGTATCACATGGACTTTGTCACAGCATCTGGACCATTCTCACTAGTCCAGGTCTTCAGGGCGATTGCGAGGCCTATACGAATTTGAAGACCTGTAGCTGTATTGTGGTCACAGGTACACTGGAGACCTACAGAGTGTCTGTGAAGTGTTATCATTTAGATAATAATTAATGAGCGGGTGTTGTGGTCAGCTGGTCTGAGGTGACCTTGGAAACATTAGTTGTGCAGTGCAAGGAAAGTATGTATGAATAAAACAGATGAAGCCCAGTGAAATCTGATCCCTCTTATAAAAATGAGCTGTATCTCCCACACTAAATAAGAATTGACAGCATGCCTACATTAAAGTTGAGAAATATTAAATGCTGACTAGCTTACATTAGATTCCATTTGGGACCGTTCATTTGTTGATGGAAAAAGTGTAATAATATATAATTTTGTATTTTCATGTCTGACAATGTTCATTATATGAAATCATTGATGTGAGGTTTGCCGACTCATTCTGAGATCTATCAAGACTGTTGGTGCATTTGCTTTCATTTCATTTTAGCCTCTCATTTTTCAGCTTTTTTTTTTGTTATTTTCCCGAAAGTTAAAGCACATTCACAATTTCAGCGAACATTAACTCCACTTTTTTGTGCTTTCCTTTACTATCATTTTCAAAACTAGGGAAAGACAGGTGAAGTTCCTCGTCTGCTCTAAATGTAATGTAATCTTCTTCCCAAATTGGTGGTCGTCATGACAGCTAACATCACTGCTGCCTCCTCACTTTCTAGTCATAATTTCCAGGCTAAAATGAGATCATTGGAGAGGCCTGCAGTACAAGGTAACGGCCATTAATTTGACAAGCTGCTGAAATCTAGACAAATATGACCACTAATACTGTGAAACTCACGTTTCACTATTATGAAATGTATTTTATGCACAATAAAGTTCTATGGTGACATTTACAAAACTTTTTCATCTATCATGGGATAGGTGTGCCTGCGCGCGTGCGCATACACACAGACACACACACACACACACACACGTTTGCACACCTATCTAAATGGGGACCGTCCATTCATTTCTATGGGCAAAACCCAAGACCCAGTCATGACACCCTTGAACCCCACCCAGCCCTGACTTTAACCATAAGTAACCAAACAAAATACAAGACTTTTGGCATTTTTACTTTTTGATTGCACTCACAGATTTTTAGAAAATAGAGGTTATCCAAATGGGGACCTGAAAAAATATCCCCAAAAGTAAGGAAGTTTCAGGTTTTATCCCACTTTAGGGACATATTCGTCCCCAAATGTGATCTATGCAAACACACACACACACACACACGCATTGCGCAAATTAAAGACAACAGTTTATCTGTTTACACGACCTTGGACTGCAGGGAGAAACCAGAGTATGCAGAGAAAACTCATAGCATCAGGAGAAGATGGAAACTCACAGAGAATGACTGAGATTCATAACCCCCAC
>JAODLD010000144.1:319291-353553 GCA_026781065.1 Mormyrops boulengeri
CCACCTCTGGCCTCACTCATTTATATATTAATCGAATAACATAATAGCTGTTACATTTACAATTGAGCTATCCTACTACAACAGGCATCACCATGCTGAGACGAGCACATGGCTGCAGTAGTGATGACCCCCATCCACTCACTGCCCTGCAGTAATATTACAGTTCTATGGGAGCAAATTCATAGATGAGTAGATGGCAGAGATGTTTTACAGTTTGGCCGGAATAGAACAGCAGATTCCCAATCTCAGATGAATAGCAATAATGATGATGGTTGCTTTAAACCTGCGGGGAAAACTTTTTCACCCATCCACAGGGTGGGTCAGCTAGTATCTGGGCTCCATGGTGACATGAGTCTGCCAGCTATGGAACTTAAACAAATGACCAAAATTGGGTAATTTAGGTCCAGAGAGTGAAGGTCCAGACCGGGATTTTGTTTCAACCAACCAGTTAAATACTCTGTTACTGTGACTCTTTATGCTCAATTTGTTGGTTGAAACAAAATCTCGGTCTGGACTTTTACTCTCTGGACCTAAATTACCCAACTCTGCAAATGACCTGATCACAGGCACAGAGTCCTAACTCAGAGATCCACACACCATCATGAGGTTTGGTGGTACTGCAGACAATACCTAGGTGTACCTGCAAATCTTCAAGTATCTTGACAAGGAGGCACCAAACCGTCCCAAAGTTGCTCCCTGCCCGAATATGACACGCATAGCTCACTGACAAACTGAGCTTAGGTCTGTCATGACTTATAATTACAAAGCCGACACACTGCCTTCAGAAAAAGCCCGGCTCCCAGATCTGTAGCCACTTTTCACCCTACCGCTTCTCCTCACTCCCTGCACATCCGCATGAAGCGGTGATGCCGAATCCATGGGACTGGGGATAGATGTTTGCTGACCTGCCACCCCGTTTGCTATATGTATATCTTGAAGAAAAAAGCACAGAGACACTATAGTGTCTCTCAGATGTTAAAACAACAGTGTGTAGCATATGTTTGTCTTTGTGTCTGATTGCAGCCCCTTAGTCCTTTGCTCTTGTGACTTGTGGCCTGACGAGGGCAGTGGTAATCCTGATACTTCCCATTCTTGGGCGTTTTAAGGGGGGGGGGGGGGAACAGACCTGTTAATAACTGTGACAGCACAAGCCTGACCTCTGTTGAACTGTCTGGTCTCATGAGAGCTCCTTGTTCAGTGATGTTCATGGGTTGAAGGCCACTCTGCAGGGGAGTGTTATATCCTGCATCTTACCTCTTGGGCAGTAAGTGGTACATGAAACAGTCTTGATGAATTTGGATCATCTGCAGATCTGAGGTCTACTCACTACCCAGTCTCACTCCTGTTCCATGTCGCTGGTAAAATAGCTAATGACTAATGGTCCTTGTTACAGCCATCACAGGTTTTTGCTACTGATACAGTACATAACAACCACTGATATATTTTCCTGGTTCAACAATATATTGCAAGCAATAATACGTGGCTAGAAAAAATTACTCAAACCCTGCCATTGTTTTCAAATATTGATAGATCAGAAATGAAAGACAGACGCATCTTTGTCCAGTTACTATTTTACTTGCAACGCGACACACTCAAACGTAATATACAGTAGTTAAAGCCAAATTCTTTCTCTGTGTATATCAGAAACAAAGGCTAAAACTGAAATATTCTGTCAGTCCTTTGCTCTGGAGCACTGGTGAAAGATATTGCCCTAACGGGGATACTGATTTGCCTTACTTCTGTTCTTTGCCTTGCCACAAGCGAAGAAACCACCCCCATTTTCTGGATAAATCCCAATTTTCAAGTGTGTTGAAGGAAAAGCATAATAGTGAAGATAAAATAGTTTGCTGCAGTGCATACAAAAGGAATACGATATCACATAATAACACAAGTATTTGGATATCCTAGTTAGCTCTGCTGACTCAATAATCAAGAAGTCGAAGGTGCAACACACAATCCAAATACACTGTCCAGAAAAGGCTATCCCCAAAACTCACCTTTGGACAAGAAGACAACATATGGGAAGCTATTATAACACCAATACCCAGTCTGATAATAGTGTAGGGAGTAGCATCATTTTTACAGTGTATATAACACCATAGATTGTTGCGGCAGTGTTTTTGGAAGCAATGTGTACTGGGCTGTCTGGCGGTCACGCAAGAATGAGTACAGAAGTGCGAGCCTGCGATGTGGAATATGGATATGTGCGTGTCATTGCCCAGAGTACGTCCAGTAAACGTTATCGTTCGTGTAACAGACGTTGCACCTGAGTTTAGTAAAAGAGCAGTTAAAGTGAGCAGTTAAATAAAACGTCACCTGTTTTGCACTAAAAATAATGATTTTCCATCAGCTTTAATGTTAATTTTCATTAATAGCTCTGACCAGACATTCATTTATCCAGTGGATGAGATATTCCGTGATTTCTGTAACATGTTTTTGGATTTTGACTTACTGTACCGCTGCCAAAACTTCACTTTTCTAGCTAATTTCTAGTAGAGGTATGAAGCAGTTAGTGAATAACTTGATATTTTAATGCATTTTCATAGGGACATTACGACTGAATAAACAAGAACTTGTAGTGATAAGCAATTTCAATACGTTTCATTCACGTTTCAAAAAATTCAAGTACTATTTAGCTGTGTGTTGTTAACACTCATATCAAATAAAAATAACTTTTTGACCATATATTTTTGACGTTTTTATTTTGCATTATTTTAAAGTAGTGGTTACACTTTCCTTAAGGCCGTGTTTTTAGTCATTTATAAACACATTCATAACAAATAATAATGTGTTCATAAAGCATTATAAACATGGCTATAATGCATTATGCCTTTTTTATAAATATTTGAAGCCTTGTTCATAATGATTTATGAATGCATTATAATGCATTGCAAATGTATTTAGAAATGACTAAGAACATGGCCTTCAGTAAAGTGTTACCAAAGCAGTAAAACAACAGAATGACAAATGAACATTGTGCATCTTTAAAATTATAAATACAAATAACTAACTAAGTCATGTACAGGTAGAGTACCCCCCCACCCACACACAGACTCCCGACCACATTGATTGTGAGGGTAATGAGAACGAAGCCAGTACTATAAAAGAACACACTTGTTTGAAGCCTTCCAGACAGCATAAAAAAGTGACATACCTATGATGTGGGAAAAGGTGTTATGGTCTGATGAGTTCAAAATTCTGCTTCTTCAACAGAATGTAAAATACTTTGTGTGGTATAAAAGTACCACTTCTCACGGCCCATAAAACACTGATCCCACAGTGAAGTATAGTGTGGTAGCCTCTCAGCTACTGAAGGATTAATGGATGGCACAAAGTACAGGGATGTACTGTGAGGGAACTCGGGTTACCAGCTCTCGCGTATGTGGCGTAACACTCATGCTTTCAGGCTCTCATGCGAGAAATATTACGGCAAATCTGTATTATTCACTGTATTACTGTATTACTGTATTATAAACCTAAAATGAGCTACATCAAAAGCGTTGGGGTAGTTTGCAAACCCTACAGACTACAAGGTAATAAAAGTATTACATGCGTGGAAATGTGTGTGCATGTGTGTGCAGACTCGTCTCAAACTGAAAATCTCACTCCAGCCAGCTGGCCACAGTTGGGAACCCTGTTACTTTGCAATAGAACTTAAGTTTGGTAGTAAAGTCATCAAATCACAATGATGCCAAGCACATAACTAAAGCTACATGGAGGTAGCTTAGGAACAAGGAAGTAACCATCCTTGACTGGCCTAGGCAAAGTCCCATTGCTTAGGAGTGAGAGAAGAGCACCCCTAACCAGCGTGCAGAGCCCAATAGCACCCAATAGATTCAAATCCAGCATTGTGGAAAATGGTGGCTCTTCCGTATATGAAGTTGACATCTGAAATATTATACAAATAGCATATATCAGTTTTAGTCTTTAGGGGACTATGAATTATTCTTTAGCAACGACTGATGATAATTTGAAATATTATAAAAGTGTCTTCTAGCTTGTTTTATTTTACACATATCTGTCTGAGACTTTTGAAGAAGAGTTAAAACTGCAAGGTCAACTTATAAATTGAATCGCATGGACAGTTGGAACAAAAAGAAGTATATAAAGAGTTTGGACAGTGATATACCACTGTTTCGAAAGGGAGAGGTCAGATGGACAATACAAGGGCCAAATGTCACATGACCATGTCTCCTCCCAAGCCAGATGCTGCTGTCCGATTATGGGCCTCTTCAGAGAAAAATGAATGTTTGACATAAACCATAGCTATCTTCTGATTCACTCAGAATGGTTTGCATCTTACCAAATGCCAGACACAGCATATATTACAGTGAAAACACACTGCTATTTTCTATGAACATATGAAGGATTGCTGCTTTTAGACGGTCTAGAGCAGTGATTACCAATCTGGTCTCTGGGACCCGCAGACAGTCCCCGTCTTCACTGGGAGCTGGGAAAGAGCAAAAATGTGGACTGTCTGGCAGGGAACTGGGAGGGAGCAAAAAGGTGAAATTCCTTTGGGTCCCCGAGGACCGGGCTGAGAATCCCTGATCTGGAGCACTATCAGATCCTAAATGTAAGTGCGGCTGTCGGTGCGCTTTTTATGATCGCAAGGGCCATGTTACCAAACAGAGGTTGCTGGAGGTCAGGAGTCTATTAGCTGCCTGTTGGCACCAATCAGAACAAATTATTGCCATGCTCATTGAGTGGTTAGAAGAAATAAATAATTTACTAAGGTGGAGTCAGGTCAACAGATAATGGACCAGGCTTGCTTGTAATTAATTTGAAAAGGTTGCAGTACCTTGCTTTTCTAAAAATTTAAGATGAGATTTGTGTTTTGTTATTTTGCCACTGAGTGCAGCGTTGCTTCTCCCGCTTCTTCTCTCTGCTTGCTGATGCTAATTTTAATATCTCTAATTTCTCTAAGCATAATGGGGTGGATTTGGCTCTTAAGAGGCAACAGAAAAACCGAATCTACAGAAAAAGAGTGAATATTCAATTTTATACATCATTAAATACACGGTCAGATTTTTACAACAGATTTTTTATGTCCTTTATATTTAAATGCTACATGTTTTTCTTATATTCACTGATAGAGACTGAAGTACAAGGGGCATGCACTGATACAGCACGTTGCTGCACTCACGACACAACAAACCACCTCTGGGATGAGAACCTGAGTGCAGTCATGTGGCAGGTGATACCTCAGCACCACACTAACCCAAATGGACCAGTGTGAGTTTTTGCCCAGTGGCTGGAGTGCCAATCCTGCCACCAGCCCCAAAGTTATTCCCTGTAAGTTGGAGAACCTCCTTATAGGGCTGGATGTAGATTAACATCATACCCAGCATGAAGCAATTGCATTCCTGTTAATGTAGACATAGTTTGCATCACACTGCACAATGCAGGTGACAATGGTGTTTTCATCAAAAAATAATAATTAGAAACTTGTATCCATCCATCCATCCATCCATCCATCGTCTAACTGGTGAGGATCAGAGGGTGGCCTGGAGTCTATCCCAGTCAACATACAGCACAAGGCTGAGACACACCCTGTGCAGAATTCCATTCAATCACATATGTAATTGTATAAAAATAACACTGGAAATGTTCTATAAAAATGTGTCATGTATTTCCTTTGTGGCTTTACAAAAATAGTCAATTAGAATGTTTATTGAAAGTGGTAGTTTTTGTCACCCAGTTATACCATGCACCTAAGGCATCAGCAGGCATTTATATTTCATGTCAAAGGCTTACATTATCAATCTGTAAACAACATATTTACTTTTAGTTTCCCAAACTGTACTGTTACCATACCACCTGCAGATGAGGCACGGAGAAGTGTTGCCTGTTCGGCTGTTCTAAAGCTCTTGGCACATGTTATGTTTGCTGTTATTATTACCTGTGTGTGTCCATTACAGTGGATAGCAATGTGGCCTCACATCTCCAGGGTCTGATTTACGGAGCCAACTCTCTGTGTGTGCAATCTGAATGCTCTTTTTGTGCTGGCGCTGGTTTCATCCAGGTGCTGTAGTTTGTGTGGGTGCTAGTCTACATTTCCAATAGTGTGTAAACGTGTGTGTGTGGGTGTTTGTGAGTCTGAGGGTGTCCCCTGCAATGGAATGACATGCTGTCTAGGGTGTCCCCTGCATTGGACTGGCATGCTGTCCAGGGTGTCCCCTGAAATGGACTGATATGCTGTACAAGGTGTCGCATGTATTGGACTGGCATACTGTCCAGGGTGTCCCCTGTATTGGACTGGCATGCTGTCCAGGATGTCCCCTGCAATGGACTGGCATGCTGTCCAGGGTGTCCCCTGCAATGGACTGATATGCTGTCTAAGGTGTCGCATGTATTGGACTGGCATGCTGTCCAGGGTGTCCCCTGTATTGGACTGGCATGCTGTCCAGGGTGTCCCCTGCAATGGACTGACATGCTGTCCAGCGTGTCCCCTGTATTGGACTGGCATGCTGTCCAGGGTGTCCCCTGCAATGGACTGGCATGCTGTCCAGGGTGTCCCCTGTATTGGACTGGCATGCTGTCCAGGGTGTCCCCTGCAATGGACTGGCATGCTGTCCAGGGTGTCCCCTGCAATGGACTGGTATACTGTCCAGGGTATCCCCTGCAATGAACGGACATGCTGTCCAGAGTGTCCTTTGCAATGAACTGACATACTGCCCAGGGTGTCCCCTACAATGGACTGGCATGCTGTCCAGGGTGTCTCCTGTATTGGACTGGCATGCTGTCCAGGGTGTCCCCTGGAATGGACTGATATGCTGTCCAAGGTTTTGCATGTATTGGACTGGCATGCTGTCCGGGGTGTCCCCTGCCTAGTCCCTTTTCTAGGATAGGCTCCAAGCTCACTTCCAAGCTCCCCATGCTAGATAAACAGTGACGGAAGATGGTTTGAAGGGAAAGGATGTTTATTACTGAACGCATGTCTTGCTTCAGGAAATCCTAAAATGACAAATTATGAATAAAAATATGTTTATAATTAATTAATTGCATAATTCCATTGGCTAAGATGTGTATTTAATGAAAAGCCCCAGGGCTGTGCAGGGCACGGTGCAGGGAAGGGAGAGAGGAGCCCCATATCTGCTGGGAAACACGGCTGCGATCTGACGAGGCAAAAGGAAAACAGACGGTGTGAACGGCTTAGAGGGGATGAGCTCTGCGGGAGGCAAGTGCAGAAAAAAGGACGGAGGCTGAGTGATGAGTGATTCGATGCAATGCTGGCAAGCGCTGACCAGCAAATCGTACTGGAGTGCATTAATATTTCTTTTATTTAGGGCAGCATGACGGCTCATTTGGCAGCACTGTGGCCCTCAGGGTTGTGGGTTTGATTCCTGTTGTGTCTGCAGTTTGCAAGCCCTCCCTGTGCCCCAGTGACGGCCCTCTGGGTACTCTTGTATCCTCTTGGAATTCAAAAACAGGGGGGTTAGGTGAATTGCTGCCCCTAAGCTGCCCTTATTGTGTGATTATGCATGTAGGAGTGTGCTCTACAATGGATTGGCACCCTACTCAGGGTGCAGCCGGCACACAGTGGGTGTAAGCTTCTTATAATGTTCATAATGTATATAAACAAGTGTATAATGTTTCTTTTGGTGGGGGGGGGGGGGGTCTCCTTTCCTGGTATGCATGTTTACAGGCTTAATATAAGGCCAAAATAGGACATTCAAAAAATGACCAACAAGGCCCCTGATCCTTAACGGTTAAATGTTACAAATGTACCTAAAGGTATACAGCATCAACTTCTCATTAAAAAAATAGAAAAATAAAAAACTGGACACTCTGAGGGAGGCAGATTTGCCAGCCAGGTACAGGGTGCGTATATATTGTTTGGTTTCCAGCGGTTCATAAGGCAATGTAACATGTTTCAATAATTTAAACTAATAGATCAGTAACCTCCTGTCGGCCCTCCATGGGGCCCGAGTGCAGTTGCACGGGCTGCATTGCCTATAGTTTTGCCAATGTTTTTTTCTGCTGTGTTGTTCCATTCAGTATTATAACATTTTGAATGCTATTGCATTGTTCAATTTTGGACAATATGACTGTCCTACTCATATGGGAATCATGCCTAGATGTGTTTGCAGTCTCATTAAAGTTGCAAAACTGCAAAGATCTTTTGTGTGTATACTTCTTGATCTTGATTCTGTCACTAGATGTTCTAGCGTTGCAGTTCTATGTTAAAGATTCCAAATTCCACCTCTTGCTCATGTCTTTATTGCATAAACTTTACTGTCTTAACAAAAATACTACTTTTCTGTCCAGAAGGCTACAACGGTCATAATCTATCACATGAGAAAAGTCAAGCAGGTACTGAAATTTAGAATATATCTAAATATTTATATAAATACTCCAGAGTGACCAGTAATTACAAAGAGAGAGTTAGGAAGAGTCAAGGTCCGGGTCCATTTCAGCAAAGGCTTTGCTGCCGTATTGCTTTTCAGAGGCCAAGCAGATGCTGGAAGAGCATTTGAATCAATGAGCGGCTAAGAGGAACGCAGGGCAGTCATTCGCCAGGCTTTGTGCTGGCTTTACAAGCAGGACTGGCAGACGCTGGAGCGCCGCTCTCACAATCGCGGCACATCTGTCATGGATGGATAGAGAAGATGTTTTCAATGATTTCCCTTTCAGTAATACCGTTAATTAAATCACATTGAATATTTCTCTATTATGCAAATGTGCCATATTGGGAAACTAATTCTTTTTAGCCATAATTTCCTCCCCAAGTCTTGATTGACATATTATAATGGCACATGGAGACGGGGAATTTATTTTAGGGGCTTTTGAATGGATCAGTGGTCATATTTCTGTAATATAGTGCATATTTGAAATATGTATATGTTACAAGCTATAAAAGAGGGTCAGAGCAGAACTACTTAATAGTTTATGGTTGAATAATAGACTGAATAAAAATATTAATTCAGTAAATAATTTCATTATTGATTTATACCTGAGTGTATGTGTGTGCATGAGACTGTGTGAAATTATGTATCGTCCTAGCTAATCGCATTAGAGTATATTGCATATCTCTCCATTCAGCCTTGCAGTCAAAGACATCCAGGAATAAAGCGATTGTTTCTGACACAGCCTACAACGCAGGCAGGTGCTGCCTGGACTTAGCAAAACCCCAGTGTCTGCCTTCAATGCACCTGTCATGCTCTTGATATATGATCGCATGTGTTTTAAGGTTCACCAGGCATCAGTGTCACCTGCAGAGTGTTTTTGACATAATGACTGATTAGCCCTCCTGCCACAGAGAATTTCCAGGTAGCTACTGTTTAGCATGAAAGAATGAGAGACGTGGAGTCATTTTAAGATTTGCATTAAAATATCCTCCCTAGAAACACGTTTATTGATGGCTTATATACACTGCGTTTCTCACCCTGACACTCAAGAAACACTGTGGATTCTATCACAGAATAACATATTTATAATGTCTAGCCAGGCCTGCAGCCTCTTCCTGGGGCAGCTCCCTCTCTGAAACATAGATCTGATTCTGTGTTTATGTCTCAGGCAGGAGTTCCTCCATGATACCCAGCAAGGGCACAACAGTGACTTCAGAGTCAACTGGACCAATTTCTTACATTTCTGTAGCATCATTGTTCCTGTCATATATCTGTAATGTCATTGTCAAAATAGTTTCAAGCTCTTGGGAAAAATTGCCGAAATTTGATTCTTCTTCAGCGTTTGCTTTTAAAGAACAGCATTAACATGCACTAGGTTGGAAATCTGAATGACTGAGCATTAAACGATCAGACCTTTATGTGCATATCGCTGTTCTGTTTTGTTACACATATCACTGATTAAGATGACTTTTTGTGTAATGAAAATAACATATTTTATTTGTACCAGGCCATTATTGTGGATTTATCTTCAGATTCCTGTTTGCTAGGATTATGATTTGTTTGCTGGTGTTTTTTGTTTTCCCCTCATACTAGCAGCGCGCCTTCATTACAGAGAAGGAGATTTCATCTTTGAGGCAAACTGCCAGCATTCCAGTGGCTCATTTACAATCGCGGTCTACAAAGGGGTTGCTTTTTGTCCTATAACATTACACTTTCACGTATGTGCCACAAAATAGGTCCCCACCCCCCCCAAAAAAAAGCTAAGTTATTTTACAGAGATGGCCCACAGAGGGGTGCTGATGATCACCTAAGGCCAATAGTTGAGGCACGGCATATTGCTGCCATATTGTTTACGCCACCAAAAGCATCCCTTAATTATCCTCTGAATATTCACGGAGGTTAAAAAATGATACTAGGTGCAGATTTACATCTTTTCTGTATTTACTCCACTGCTTGGCCATGTGCTGCCTGCAAACAGCCGTTTTGCTGTCATTCTTCAAAAGTTTTGACAGGCTGCAGGCTGTAATCATTGACAGAAACCCACAACAAAAAAAGCACAACAATATCAGCCTGACAAGAAATGGAGAAACTCAAAATGGTGCTTTGCAAAAAAGACTCATTCTGTATTTTCAGGGGGCAAGGTGTTAAGGGCAGGGATTTGATGGATCTATTGGCAACAAGTCAACGTGGTGATGCTTTGATTGACAGAAACCAGATTTCCATATTTAGATGTATCCAGTGGCAGAAGGCTTATATGGTTCGAATTGAATATTTTTATATATGTAACTAGACATTTGTATGGCTAAATTTGTCTCTGTAATGAATCATGTTGAGATTCAGTTGCAGAGTGATCCATAGTGATTTATTTGATGAATAACACAGAAAGAATCCAAGCTCAGGGTTGTCGAACAGACAAGATGTTCAAATCCACACTGGGGCAGAACTATAGCGGAATCAGAAACCGAAAATTGAATCCAAACAAACAGGCAATGGGTTACAAAACACTGGTAACAAATAAACAAATAAATGAACACTATGAACACTTAGCAGAGAGGCTAACACACAATAACAGATGCAAGGGTCCTTAAATGGTTGTGAGGGTAAATGAGAAAAAGGTGTCTTCAATAATGCCAGGAGGATGATCAGTATAGGGTTGCCTCTTGGATCTCATGGTCTGACACCTGACAGTCTCTTCTTTTTGGATAGGTATCAGAACATTTAGCCAAGTGGGACTCCAGGCTCCAGGCTCTCAGGCCACAGTCAGACCACCAACAAACCAGCAACAGGCCAAAGCCTCTTAATGAGGTGCCAGGACTGATAAAATGAATACAAGAAACAAATGGTATCCCCATATTGGCAATGTGGATCTAATTAAAAAGAAAGTGGCAATTTTAAGATTTTTTTTTCATCCCCTTGATGCTTGATGCAGGCACACACACACACACACACACACACACACTTGATGCAAACACAGACACACACACACAGGTTTGTAATTACATCTTTATGGGCAGACTCCATTCATTTCCATGGTGAAAACTCTAATCCCAACACGACGACCTTAACCCCTGCCCAGCCCAAACCCTAACCATAAGCAACCAAAAAATATATGATGCTTTTGGCATTTTTCGTTTTTTGATCACATTCACAGATTTTTGTGGGGACCTGACAAATGGTCCCACAAAGTCAAAATAGCAGGTTTTTATCACATTGTGGGGGCCATTTGGTCCCCGCAATTTAATATAAACATAATCCACACACACACACAACATAACATAAACCTTAATTTCTAGGAAAACGTGGGACTTCAGTAGGAAATCTTATTTCTGGTGCTTGCAGTGACATCACCAACAGATTTTTTTGTTGTTTTTTGGTCAGTGGATCTCAACTATGCCTTTCAGATAAGTATTGTGGACCTCTGCACACAGCATCAATTATCCATAAACTAAACATCTATAAAAACTATATTATTACTGGCTTTCATGCATAAATCAAGCCTCTATCACATGGAGGGTCCATGAACAATGCAAATAAGGCGCCCCCACTTACAGCAATATCAGTCACATTCACAAGATAGGACATTCAAGCTGTCACCCTGGGAATTTCCATCTAATGTGTCCACTCGTACTGTAACATTGTCCCCACCCTTTGGCCCCCATGGAGATGTTCATGCTGAACCATCAGATCTAGCAGTATAATGGAGAATGACCCCTGAGCTCTAATTGTCAGCACACATGCATGCGCTACACAAGAATGCAGCTACTGTACGGCTTTCTTACTTGGTATTTACCTACTGGAAATTCTTTCCATGAACAAGTTAAAGGCTTTGCTGTGAATGCTGCACATCTCATCACAAATAATTACAAAAATATCAAAGGTATTAGTTGAAAAGCAATTTGTAATAGAAATGGCATAGAATGCCCAGTACAAAACAACCTTAATTCAAAGTCATGCCCTATAAACACTGTCCTTCAGGACAACACAACAGCGCAAACATTTTAACTGTTTAAACAGGAATCAACAATTCAGCGTAAAGTATATGAAGTATAAAAGTCTTACATTCCGATCGGAATGCAGTGCCATTCTGGTTATTATCCCCGAAGAAACAATGTTTTTTTGCTGAAGAGTAGGTTAGAAATGGATTATATGTAAATTGCATATTGATTCCAGGGGTGGCTGTGCACAGCTTTATGGCATGTACGGATTTAAATGTCAGAAATGCGTATCAGTCAGAGGAGAACTGCGTATATGCATTTAAACTGTTAACAGTATTCCCAGCTCCCAAGACAGCACTACTCCACTGACTATTTCTCTTCACACACAGGGTGTGTGGTTCATTCATTGTTTCTATGAACTGCGGTACCACTGAAGAAAGAACCAAATCTGGAAGTGAATACCTTGTGTGCTGGAAGCAATACAGGTTATTAAGCCGGCCATGCTATTCCCTGATTTAGATAGCGGCAAAGGTCTTTGTGTTCGCTCTATCGTCGCTGTGGAAACCGGTTTCCGTTGGAGTATCAGTACCAGAATGTGTCAGATAGACTTCATACCACTTGGACTTGAAGTCCATTGCTCTCAATCAGTTATTTCACACATAGCTTCCTTTTCACCAACACAGATGGTTTCTAGCTCCTTATGTTGTTGGGGGAAATAAACAGAAACATTTTACAGAGACAGCAACTGTCGAGTGCCAGAAAGCAAGGAGTGCTGCTTTTTTTTCCTGGATGGAATAAACATGTTGAGCGCCCTTTTCACTGTTTTCCAACCCCGGTGTTTGTTCACTGCACACAGCCTGGGAGCATTTGAAGCTGGGTAATTACTACCTGTGTGTGTGACAGCACCCCCAACAATGTCACACCTTCCTATCAATGCTTGCCTCAATTAAGCCAGCATGCCAAATTGCAGATTTTAAATTACAGGCAAATGCCCACATTCTTCAATAAAGGCAGCAAAATATTAAGTATTACTCATTTTCACTGGGGTTGGCCAATCAATTGACAGGCTATAAACGAGCTCATGGGAGTTTTACTTACGCAAAAATGTTCCGAGGGCAGAAGAAAAAAATAATTGGTTCAGAGGGATAACCAATCAGATTGCATGGGAAGTTGGTCTAAGCAACTAGAGGAGGCAGGACCAACCAATCAGATATATTGGTCTTGCTTCCTCTAGTTGCTTGGACCCACCTCCTCTACAGTTTGATTGGTTATTTCTCTGAGCCAGTCATTTTTCCTTCCGCCCTCAGAACATTTTTGTGTAAGTAAAACTCCCACGAGTTATAAAAAATTCACAAAATATAAAGAAGAGCAGCAAAGGGGCTGCACACTTGTGGTACACAGAGAACTCACCTATGACAGAGCATGTTTGGAAATGTATATATATACACATTTTAAAATGGCTTAATAAGAGAGCTTATAGAAAATTCTTCACATTTGAAGAAAAGAAGCAAACGGAGATCCTCAGACTCCACCCAAGTGCAGAGATAATTAAGATCCTGTTTGTCAGAGATGAAGTGTAGCATAGCTGCTCTCCCAGGCAGCAGACTTCAACCAAGGATGCGGAAAAAGAAAAATAGGAAAGATAGGATGTGCTTTGCTGTATAAAAATGTACCTGCAATTAGCCCCTTAAATGAAATAGCTTTAACTTCAGTAATTTCACCAGCGTAAATTCTTACTTTAATTGATCTCATTATTGTTCTGTGTGCCACTGATGTTAATACACCGATGCTGATTATCATTGGTCTCAGTCAGCTGGACGATTCTCTTAGCTGGAAGCCGTTTTCCTTTGTTTTACTGTTTTTTTTTTTTTTTCCACATGATCATCCTTCTGTTTACTGCAGAGCTTTGTGGGCTGGAGACCCAGGAGGGATTCTGTCATTCTATCATCACCCTGACAGCTCTCCACCCCCTGGGGCATCAAAACAGTGTAATAAGGAGCAGATGAGCAGAGAGATTTATGCTTTTGAACAGCTAACTTTAGACGTTACTTGGGGGGGGGGCAGAAATAATGTAGTATTATGTATTAATTAACCAGTCTTAGTTACTGATCTCATGTTAATTCATTATTAATGAATTGGTGACACATCTTTCATCTCAAACAATTACTGTATTTGTTACTACATCTGTTACTTTTGTAAACCTTTGTGAAATACTGAAGGAACAAGTCATGAACAACACATTAAGTACTGATGTTATGTTTGTTTATCATTAATGAATCATGACGCATCTTTTACAGTATCTCAAGGAGCAACAATATTTCTTCATGATTTGTGCTTCAGTAGTAATTAACTTAATACTAAGTGATGTGTCCTGCTTTAGGGGTCTTTATTGGGTACAGTCTCCATTCTCCAAAAATTACTTAGCTCATTTACTACTAACAAATCATGAACTAATACAGATTTCCCCATGAAATTCACATCATGATTGATAACGGTCATGATTGTTTGACAATGAACACCATCAGTACTTAACAAACACTTAGTTACCCGTTAATTAATGCATTAAGTAAGTGTGTACTCATATCCCCTCCACAGTTACCACAGCTTGTCTACACAGTTAACAAGAAAGACTATAAGGTCATTGTTCCCTAGTCACTTAATTATTTCTGTTGAATGGCTTTTTTCTTCTTTCTAGGCTCTCAAATCACCCAGAAATCACTAAAAGCAAAACATTTACTTCAAGATAACAATGTTTTTGTTTAGTGTACATTTTTAATGCCTGTTATCGCCAAAATATTTGTTCCTGCTTATCACTTCCGAATTGTGTCAAATTATCTGATGCAACAGGATCAACGGCTTAATCTGCCTCTTTATTGGAACATGGGGACCTGAGCTGCAACATACTGGCGGCTCACAAACAAATGTGGAGCCGGGTAAAAGGTCAAATGAATTTGGGAAGCCAGAGTGACGAATCCCTTAAAACATGTCTGCAATGTCCCTGGAAGCTTACTTTATCTGTATTTGTAAGATCAGTTTCTTCAGGTGAGTTGCATCTGAGAATTCAACACAAAAACTATTCCGATGCAAGATTTTTTGATGTTGTTCTGTATCACAAGTCCCTTAGAGATATATCACAAGTCTCATATAGGAATATGACAGAAAATCTAGAATCATATGTTAGGATGGGATTTGGTTAGATCAGGGTGACGTGAAATACAGTATCGAGACTTTACCTCGATCTGGAAGGCAGATATGTCATTGGGAAGTAGTGAAAGTACTTATATCTCAACTTATTCTCAACTTTTCAATTTTATACAAGAAGGTGCACCATCTACCATCCGATCCGATCCATCCTTCTCATTGCTAATCCAGTACAGGGTCGCAGTGAACCCCACTATTCTGCAGGATTTTCCTAGAGATCACTTAGTCTCTGCAAGCCAGCTTATGAGTGTCGTTACAAATAACATGCTAATGTGTCACGATGTTAATGAGCCAGACTGAGCCGTACGCTGCTATATAAGGCTAACATATGCGCTCCGTGGGCCATTCGAGTTCATGAGTTTACACTACTGGGTATATAAAAGGCTTTTAGCCACTGGCTTCATTGACTTGTCTGTGGAGGACAGGTCTTCTGTTTGACTTTAAGCAAAGTACGAGAGAATGACAGATGGCATACGTGACCGGAGCTCTCAATGTTACTGCTGGCAGCGGCGTTCAGTGGACAACACTGCTGCGGGCTTCGTTTTGGCTGAGTCAGCCAGAACAAACCTGCCTGTTTGTTGCCCATAGCACTCAGACTCTGGGAGGATATTCAATAGCTATGCCAGCTGACCATTTTATTCATCAAGGTCCTAGAGGTGATACAGGTGTTCCCCCGACCTCTCCCTGCTAAAAGCTGAACGTGACCATGGGTCATGCTGATACTTAAGGTCAAGAAACTGGGAATTCTGAAGGAGGATGTAAAAATGAGTCAATATTTAAGTATGAACCTGAATTTAAAAGAAAAAAAAACGGGGCACAAATACCAAAAACTTGGTTTGTGCAATTAAGTTTGTGGTTAATTAATACATAAGTAATTTCATAATACTGTTATTTCTGCCCCATCAAGTAAAATGTTACCAAAAAAACACTCCATGTGGTATTCCTCCATGCACATTCCCTTAATGGAGAAGTCCAAGACAATGATATGGCAGGGCAATTTTAGTTATCTTCGGGATCACAAGCTAATAAATCTAACACTGCTTACTAAATATGATTTGAAGTCCTCTTAAAGGAAATTCAACCAGAATTGTTCAGTCTCGAAGAGTAATGACTTTGATCATGGCTCAGTAGAATCTGGGATTTGGAGCTGCATTGTATCGAGCAGCTGTGAATGTTTTTTGTGTGGATGAATAACTCATATTGATTTTCAACTCTGGGGCTGTGCAAGTGGCAGGTTAAATGATATTGAACTAGGAGCAGGAAATTTGACAACAATCCCTGTTAAATGAGAATACAGGTGGAGGGAGTCCTTCAGCAGAATTTAGCCTTTTGTGTGTGATATACATGTTTATCGTCCAATAACTTGACGCGACCTTGATACAGGCTAACAGCATGGTGTTTTTATAAAGGATAAAGGGAAATCCTCAAATAGCCACATCAATAAAAACAATATGAATTAAATATGACCTTTTTTGTTTTGCTAAATTCTCATAAGCTCAAAGGGTGGGTCATGGAAGCACATAGATTATTTTCAATATTTCCCAAAGAAAGTGCTAATTTTAATTTGCATTAAAAACAAATTCTTTTTGTGATTGGCTTGTCAGCATGTGCCTGTGTACTGCTGTGGTCCTTGCTCACAGATGGAAATCTTCTTGCATATATTATCTGTCCTGGAAACCGCTGTGGTTTGACGAGTCTTCGTCAGCAGAGCTGTGATAAGGGTTAGTGTACATTTCATGCCTTTACAGATTGCAGACCCAATTATGCAGTGGGAGATATAAAATGGACATCATCTGCATATAAATTGATTTGAAAACTTAAAGGAATGGGGATTCATAACACATAATTGTGAGATCCCCATCACAGAGCCTAATGGGCTAAAAGTTATTAAGTGCAATCACGTTAACAACAGGCTTCGACTCCTCCTTTTTTTGATTCAAATTAAATAGGAATTAAACAATTATCACAGGCCTTTATTTCACAGAGCACTTTACTTTGCAGTAAAGAGTTATTGAAACTGTGCTTCCAGTACTTTACTAATGAAGAATGAGCTTCATTTCCATGATCCTTTGGGTTGTGGAACCTGCCAGAACCTGCCTCTTCATTGTGATTCAGTTTTTTTTTTATTTTGGAACACATTTCTGGTGCTTCTTCCAAGCAAACAGAAGATTAATTGTGACTAAATAGTACTGTTTTTTATAATGTCTATAAATAATTAGCCTATCAAATGAACATGATGTTCTTATTAAGTCGAATATTAGTGAAAATGTTAAGTTGACTATTAGTGACAATGTTGACTGTGGTATCACCCAATCTGTCAGTATCTGGCCGAGACAAAATGAAAATATTTCCAAGAAAACATTGACTCCACTGAATGCCACTGACCTAAGAAGTACAACATATCTAGTAGCGGTGTAACGGTAGACAAAAATCATGGTTCGGTATGTACCTCGGTTTTGAAGTCACGGTTCAGTACGTACCTCGGTTTTGAAGTCACGGTTCGGTATGTTTTTCGGTACATTAGGGGTAAAAGAAACGAAACATAAATTGCTTCTTTTTTTCTTTATTAAACAGTGGTTTACTGAACAAAGTACTGAACAAAAGTCTCTGTCAATACTGCTGCAACCTAATAAAAACTAAAATCAAAATAAATATTCTCTCAAGTAAATAAAAATAAAATAAATATCCATTAAGGTGCACATTTAAAAAATAAACCAGTATTTGAAGATACAGTTAATACGAAGATACTATGTGCACACGTGTATCGGCACAGCTTCATCCAGCCCTTTCCGAATGTTGCTCGGGGGAAATACACAAACACACAAAGGTACCGAAAAGTTTTGGTATGAATACGTGTAGCAGTACACTCCTAATATTATGTCCTAATATTTTATGTGTTTAAAATGCAGCACAGACTATTTCTAATATAACAATATAATTTCTCATTTTCATTTTCTGTTCCCTGAACACACCGATGTGCTTAATTTTAATTTAAGCTCTTATAACTGAAGAAATCTAGTCCTTAGCCCTGATATCTAGTACTGTAGGTCTGTTCAAGGTGTTTTACTGTTCCTGACAGTTCCGGTGCTAACCAGCCAGTTCCACGTATGGATTGTTCTGTAATATGGGCCCATTTTATCAAGAGTGTTTGAAATACCATCGGCAATAATCCTCTCTCCAGATGTGGTTACCATATATCTTGAAAGCAAGCGAATCAACATCATTGTCTAAAATTAGGAAACGGAAACAAAACAAACAAACAAAAAAGTTAATAAATAAGAACCGGGTTTTGGAAGGTTTTCTCGAAGGTCTTTTTTATTATTAATTGCACTGGTGAAAATGGCAGAATGCTTCTCTGGTGACCTAGTGGCTACAACGTCGCAAATGGTTATTGGAGTTTAATCCACAGAATATATTTTTTTAATTGTCAAGCAGTATGCAAACATCCTCTGTTTTCTCCTCCAGATGGTCCTTTTCTGACATTTGGATCTATGCTGGGATTGTACAACAACAGCCATCGTTTCATACAACACTGAACTCAAAAAACACCCATTCCCTAGTAAACACTACAGATTACAGAAGATGTGACATCACTGATAGCGACGGCCATTCTGATGTCTATGTGACATGGTGGCAGTAGATGTTCCTATTGATTTTCAGCAAAAAAAAACCCGTATTTGTATATTAAAGCATTTGTAACCACATTCTGTCAGTCAAATGCCATCATGAAATATTCATTTGTTTTGAGGCAGCGTGTGCACTATAAATATGTTAATAAGTTACTTCATATTCACCGACAGCGTGTAGGCTTATTCTACAGTATATGCTACATTTGCAATTACTATTATATAGGTATAATAATGTATGATTCTCCTTGAGTGGTCTTATCTGAATGTTGCATAGCGCACTTCATAGACAGCTATAATGATAGCATTAGCTGCTTCAGTATGGGCTCCCATATGCATCTAAATGCTAAGCTGGTGGCTCCTCGGCCTGTTTCAGGGAATAGCGGCTATGACAGAAAGAGTAGGAGAGAGGAGATGCTTCAACTGCCCGAGTGCAAAATTGCTTAACCGTAAAAATGTAAAATACTGCTGAATTCCCCAGGTTTATTCCAGACGTAGAGTGTGGCGACTTCATATCTCTTCGTTTGGCTGCAGAAGATGCAGTTTAATTTTGGAGGTACTGTAAAGAAGAGGAAGTATAGGAGACTGAGAGGAATTGAAAGCGACAAAGAGACGAGGAAGAGGATGCAAAAAATCGAGAGAGTAGAGGCGTGCTGTTCTCACAATGAGCTGAACCATCTCAGGCAGCTGACAGCTTTAAAAAGTCACCCACCTTCTAATCAGCGAGGAGCATTTATAATCACAAGCAGAAACAAAAAAGCAAACAGAAAGGAAATATCAATAAAATTTTCCCCATCTGCAACATGCAGACAAAAGCTTGGCATGTACTCTAAAATGACAGCTATTAATCAAATAATTTTCAATCAAATATTTTCTGTCTAAAGGAAGAAAAGAGTGATGTCACCTGAAAGGGAAAATTCAGGCATGCATCTTGCTTTCTGTTGTTTACTGGAGGGGTGGCTGCCTGAAAAATCCAAAGATAACGTATCTCCAAATAACCAAACAGCCATCTGGTAATCTTCAAATCCTCAGGTAATTATTGTGCAATCTCAAGATAATCTTATCTGTATCCTCAGTGAGACACCTTATATGACATCAGATTAAACGTAATCTGCTAAATGTCGGCAATTAACGTAGGCTCAGCGTGGGGACTGAAATTTTTGTTTTCATACGGAATAAAGATCGGAAATTAGAAGGAGGAAAAGCCCATGAACTTGGATAATTAACTTGGCTCAGGCCACTTCTGTTGGTTTGTTGCTCTCGGCAAGGACGACGTCAGCCGTGACTGGGATTAGTGGAAAATCCTTTAAGAAATATGCCTGCTTTAAAATGAAATAAACACATGAAATGCTCTATGTTACATTTTCAAGATGCTGTTATTATCATTTAGCAATTTTTCCCTTTTTTTTTTTTTTTTTTACTATAATTGCATCGGTCTGTTGATTTCATGTTTATGAGGTTGAAGGTCGATTTTCACTATGTGGCTATCAGGAATGGTAATAGACGACATCTGCTTTTGAGACCATTATTACATAACCTTCTCCTGATTACTGTACTCAGTAAAAGCCCCAGGCTCATGCTGGACTGTCACTGAAGCCGGCAACAGGTGCCAAAGTTGTCACACACTTAAGCCCTTTGCAAACAGTTATTGGAGGAATTTTGCTGCACTGCAAAGACTGTAGCCTCAAACCCCAGAAGAGGAAGCTGTTGAACAGAGATCTTACCCAGAATAGCTTAAGTAAAGTAAATATTCAGCTGCAAACATGGCTGATTTGTAAAGCTATCATATTCCTTGGTGAGATTCCTTTCACTCAAGTTTAGAACATCTTCTAACACGAGGAGTGGCAGCAGTCTGTGGGAAAACCACATCACTAGCCAAGCAAGCTTTGTTTTATGTTAAACTTAGACAATAATTTTAGCAAATTTCCATTGTGATTCCATAATAACTGCTTGAGGGGGTGGCACGGTAGTGTGGTGGATAGTATTGTTGTCTCACTCTGGGACCAGGGTTTGAGTCCGCCATGGCTCCATGTGTGTGCACTTTGAATGTTCTCCCCGTGTCATTGTCATATTTCTGCCAGGTACTCCAGATTTCCCCCCACAGTCCAAAAACATGCTGAGTTACCAAATTGCCCATAGCTGTGATTGGTGCGTGAGTGTGCCCTGCGATGGGTTGGAACCCCCATCCTGGGTTGTTCCCTGCCTTGCACTCACAGCCTCCAGGATAGGCTCCAGACCCCACAACCTTGAATAGGACACATGGTTACAGAAAATGAATGACTGATTTGAACCAATCCTTGCCTTCTATTATGGGAAATAAGTCAATCATAATAAAGCATTTTTTTTCATTTATCTATTTTCTCCTGACTTCAGGGCTTAATGACGGCCTCTTTGTTACTCAATGACAAGCGTTTTAACATCACATTACAGCCACATCATGACCAATGTATGAATGTATTACATAACAAACTGGCCCTCATGCAAGGTACTCTTTACCTTTCTTAAACGGTACCTGTACCAATAATTAACAATTCAGGAACATGAAGGAGGCTGGGGTCTAAAGCGGGAATGATTACAGTACTGAAGGTAACATTTTGTGTCAGGGAGGAAGCTGCATAAAGGAAACGGCAACATGAGTCAATCAGAAAAATTCAAACAAATACAGTACATCTGACATGAGGGTGAGCCTTTTCCACTGCGAGAGAGAGATTTTGAAAGACAGGGGACAAACTGTTTGTCAGCCAATCAAGTGCGGCCACTACAGAAACTTACTGGTTGGCAGATCAATGCTTTCATGACCAAGACCTGAAAAAAGTAAAAGATCTTTCTTATTACAGCAGCGTAAAAATATGTGGAGCTCTGTTGAAAACTAGGCTAATTAGTCAACATGAGGTCATTTAGAATGCATGTTTCTGACTAGTTATAATAATTACTACATATTCAGTTATACGGTAGGAAAATTGTCCCTAGACCATTAGAAAATGAATATACATATAAAATGGATATAATTAGAATGTCCTTTACTATGCTGCACTTACCTTGCGCAGTACAGGCAGTCCCCAGGTTACAAGATCCGTTCTTTAAGTCTGTACTTAAGTCAAATTTAAGTCATAAAAAAATTTATAATAATAATAATAATACCAGGTATGGTAGCTGAAGCCATTCAGTGCTTTCAGGAGCATCACAAAATTGTGCCTGCATTCGTTATTACGAACCATTGTATTTCACCTGAATTTTTTATATAATAGGCTTTATGGTTCTGTTCGTAAGTACGAGTTGTCTGTAAGTTGGACATTCTTAACCCGGGGACTGTCTGTATGTGCTCCCTACACCGACCAATTACAAAATAATATATCCATGAAAGTACTTGGAAAGTATGTAGTATGTAACGTATGCATTACAACGACATGTGTATCTCCCCGGATCTGCAAATGTAATCAACCCCGTACCACATTACCAGCCATTTACCACAGCCCTTTACCACACACTAACACATACCACATCTTCAGAGTTGATATTTTAGCAAGGTGGCTCTGGACTTTATGGAGGCCATAGAACTAGTTATAGCAGATGCAGAGAGGGAGAAAGTTGCAGCCAACAAAAGCTTGGTTGTCAAGGCAATGAATAAAAGCCCCACGATTCAATGCCAAGCCTTCTGTAAGACAACTGATGCCATCTACTAAGAGGGACACTGTTAGCAGCTTGGGTGGCTGAACTCCAGGAGTGAGGAGGTGGGGGTGCAAAGACTGGAGGGGCAAATCCTGACTTCCATTATGATGGAGAAGGGTCAGAGGTCGCCAAAAGCTCCAAAGCAAGGCACTAAGAAGCGAGATGAACTTGATGTTACCTTTAGTTTCTAATCTTTCCAATGGATTCAAGCCCAACAGATTGTTAGTGTTGGTGTTTTCTTGCTGCTGTTGCCCCTTCTGTAATTTCCATGCTTCATTAACATAATGTGTAAAAGGCTGTTGATGACTAAGTAATGAGTTGAAAACACGCTTTCACTGGGAATTTGCATATTAATGAAGGAAAAAGGGGGCACTTCATCCAGGAAACGAATACACTGATCACTTTGCAGATTACTTCTCGTAATGGCTTGTGTTTGGCTTTTGAGATACTACTGTTTAAACTTTAAGCTATTGTCTTAAGAATAAAAGAAATTCTTCTCCAAAAAAAAAGAACATCTCCCAAGAGCCCGTGCATGTTCCCTTGGTAATTGCTATCTTTGCCAAACTGATTGGATTTTAATCTCTGTGAAGTAACATGCACAAATGCTGGCTACTGAGCGAATACACTGAAGATGGTGGTGACTGAAATAAAGAACGACAGTTGGATAGTTCTGTAAACAAATGCCAGTGAAAAGTGAAACTCAAAACGAAGACCTTTGCACTCTACTGTTTTTCATAATGGCACGTATATGTCATTGTGGAAAGCGAGGCTCAAGGCAAATGAAAGAGGCACAGGAATTGTCATCTTTTGCTTGATGTTCCTTTCATTCGTTTCTCTTTTTTCGGTTATTATTAGACATGCCCGTGTTTGTAACTCACCCCTGGCCCGGTAAGTGTTTGTTGCCGTGATGTGGGATGTTTTTAGCCATGGTCTGGTTGTCACATATGAATACAGTTTTCTTTCACATGGCAATTTACATATGTGACAAAGTGACATTTTTGACAATGAAAGCAATTTGTGTACTTAGAATTGTGATTTTAAAATAAAGTCCGTGCATCCAAAATTTGAAGCCCATACTGGGAATATCAGTGACACAAATGTTGCAAAATATTCATGATAAGATGATTTGAGACAAACAATAAGACAACAGTCAGAAACAGTATGGTAATGATAAGAAATGACAAAAACGGTTCTTGTTTTTGAACAGCTTGGCCCATTTTAAATGGGGGCATTCTCATGTCCACAGATGGACTCTTGGGCCACATGTGCCAAGAACCTTTGATTTACTGGCACATTTCATTAATATCCATGCTACCTACTGCCCCGAATGTTCAGCCCAGTGAAACTGTAATACTGAAGAATACTGAAGAAAAACGCCACACGTGTTTTTTTCAACCCACAATTATTGTATCATCGGACAATTATAATATTTTTATGAAAAAAGTTTATCTTTAATTAGAGTATCAGTCAACTATGTTTTGTAGATATAGAAAAAGAGGCTTGTGTTCTGTGTTTGAGAATCTAATAAGGAGGTCATAACAATTTAAGGGAAATCTACTGGAAAATGAACTGTAGATTAAGAATGTCGGAGTAATGTTGGTCTTGAGGTGTTCTCTGCCTTATGCCCATAGCTCCTGGGATAGGCTCCGTACCCCAGAGACCCTGCATAAGACAAATGGGTATAGAAAATGGATGGATGGATGGATGGAAGAATGGATGCATTAATGTTTGCTATTGGGTGCATGCTGACATAACTGATACATTTTTTCTTAAAGAGAGCATTAAAGGAAAAGAACAGCACTCGGAGCTCAGTACTCAGTATAGCGTTACTGCTGAGAAAGAGATCTAAAAGATAAGCAATCAAATATAAAATTCAAATTCTAATGCAAGTAGCCAAATTCTTCTGTTTGACCAGACCATCAGATATTATTAATTTTGCGATGAATCATCCTAAGGCTGCCTAAGATTAATGCTGGACCCAGGGTAGGAAGGCAGCTTGTATACATGCTGCTTATTTTCATTTTTTTGCACTAAATGCAATAGTGCAAAGAGATATTTTTATGTTTATAATTTTTTTTTTGAATCCATCACCTCTGTATCCCAATGAGTGGATTACAACAATCTACTGTAGCGTAAATAGGCAGAGAATGACTGATCCCAGGTACACTTTACCTTTTATCCGCTTTTCATTACACATGTGTTATACGGTCACCGAGGTTATCAGAAGGGCATCTTTTCTGTGCCATCTGGACGTTCCTTTTGAGTGCAGCAGCCTTTTGGCGCTTTGCCGTGTTATGGGTTTGACAAGGGACATAAATGATAGCAACATTTTGAAAAAAGTACAAGTAAAAGCAGATTACTTTCATTTTGGGCGTGTCAAAGACTCCAAACATAAACCCCCATTAATTCCCGATAGCGTACAAATCTACTGCAGTAACAGACATGCATTCCAAGAGTTTTATCCATCCATTTCCTGTAACTGCTTAACCGTCCTATTCAAGGTCGCGAAGGATCCGGAGCCCATCCTAGAAACTACGACCACAAGACAGGGAACAACCCAGGATGGGGCGCCAACCCCTTGTATCTTTTTTTCCTTTTTAGGTGGCCCTAGTGCTCTTCCGTAAATCACCAAGACGGGATAAGCAATAAGAAAAAGGAACACAAATACTTCAAAGGGAAAAAAGTAGCTGAAGACCATATGATCCCTAAATTCTCAAAACATTTTGTCTTTAGGGGGTATTATGGAATCTTGTTTGTTGGTTGTTGGCAATACTACTACTACTACTACTATTACTACTACTACTACTACTATTACTACTACTACTACTACTATTACTACTACTACTAATAATAATAATCAATCTAATCAATTTTAAAACACAATTTGTAAGATGTGGAGCAGTGTCGACATTTCTGAAGGAATACAACTAAAAAAACCAAATCTGCTCTCTGTGTGGTTTGATACTATATTTAGTAAAGTCTAATTAATAGCACTTTGCCAAGAAACTGAGAAATGTGAGACTAAAGTCTGGTCTGCCTGTCGTCTATCTGCACGCTCTGGTCAGGGTCCGGTGGGAATAAAGATGTAAATAGTAAAAAACCATTCAGTTTATTTTCCTCAGTATATTGACTCTTTTTTTTAATTCCTTGAGCATAAGACAGTTTTGCAGTGACCAATATAGGACTCTCTTATCATATGGCCAAAGCCTTGCTCTTGACGACCAGACTCTTTTTCTTTCAGGAAACTCAGCTTTTTTTATATATAGAATTTTTTATGAATTATACTATTTAATTTCTAAATATTTCATGTGTTAGTTCTTTGGGGAAAAGAGCTGGACACAGGCGGTTCACATGTAGTTACTGTTTAATTTAATTTTCTTGAAGATAAGTACAATATATGGGACATACATTGAGTGCACAGCTGATTAAAAATTTCCACAAAAGGTACATTTTGGTTCCCGTTCTGTTTTATTCCCTCTAGAACCATAACTAATCTTAAGAACTTTTAATTAGAACTGTTAATGGTTCTCATTGGGACAGCACTTCGAATGACAGGTCTTAATCCCAAAAGTAGTCACTAAATAATTTATGAGGTCATGCCTGAGCCCCACGTCACTTTAATATGAGCACCAGCTCAAGGCCTGTATTAAACATGGGAATATTCACAGAACTGGCTTTGCATTTTTAATAAATGTGCTGCATGACTATGTTATAATGAAACATGTGTAAGACAGTAATTTGGATATAGTATAATTTTTTGAACACTGGAATCTTCTTTCCCGGAAATAGGACTATATTCCCAGTGAAACATGTTTCCATTTATTCCCTGCAATTATGTTTTTGTAGGTCATTTTGTTAAGTAGGTATTGCTTGCTCCTGTAATTTATTTGGGGGGGGGGGGGGGGGTCTGTGTATAGGAGTATAATGAGCACCGTAAGCTGTGCAATGTTTAAATGCATCTATTAAAATTGTGTCCTATCTGTGGAGGTGTGTGTTCTGATGCCAGAATGTTTTATAATGTGTACCATTCTAAATGACTTTTTATTCTGATGCAAATCCATCTATCCATCCCTCTATTCACCCATCCATTTTTTACATAACCGTGTATCCATTTCAGGGTTACATTAAGCCTACAGCCGATCGCCAGAACCTCAGGCTACATTGTAGGGGATAGTATAGATATGAATTCAGCTCTTTCACACAAAATCATAAACTGTGGGCAATTCAGAGTTACCAACCCGTGTAAGCCATTTGTGTTTTGGACTTTGTGAGAAAGCTGTTGTACCCAGAGGAGACTCATTCGAACATGAAGACGACACACAATCAGAACCAGATGTCAGATCCACTCCCATACCTGCAGGTGTAAAGCCACAATACGTTTTCCCCTTATTTGTTGTGCTGTGCCATGGCACGGGTGGAAACAAGTGACGACCCACTGGCAGCTCTGAGAACACTGGGGGTTTATTACAAAATAAAACACACCACAAAAACAAAAGGATCACGAGGGATCAGAAAAAAACAGGAAACAACTAGGAATAAACTAAATTATGGAATAAACACAACCAAAGGACTAAGAGAACACAGGGAGAAAAACTAGGCAGCAAAGCAAAGCAAATAATAGACCCTAACAAACACTTCTGAACACCAATATACAACTACAATGAACCATCAAAGAATGGAACCAGAACAGGCGTTTAAATACACAGCTAATAAAACATGATACAGAACAGGTGAGACCTCTAACCAATTAACCAATCACAAGGACTCTGGGCAAACAAGGAACAGGTGTGGAATATTACAATTAAACAGCACTAGAGACTAGGGGACTAAGGATTAACTAAAACAAGGAAAACTGAACAAACAAGGGATAAGGAGCAAGACAAGGAACCAGTTGAAATACAAAAACTACAAAAAACAGGAAAGCACTAATAACCAATAACAAACACGAGGGAAAACCAAAAGGAAAAAAAAAACAAAAAAGGTGAGGCTAGTCTCTGGCCAACCTCAAGCCCATAACTGGAGAGTCTACTCTGAGCCATACACTCAACCCAGTGAGCTATGCAGCAGTCTAGGGAACAGGGAGAACACAATAGGGCTAAGTGCCTACAAAATGGAGCAGGGAACAGGATAGCCTGCCACCTGCTGGTCAAAATGGAAACATGTAGGAAAGGGTCAGATTGGCACCAACCCTGACATTATTCCTATTATGTGTATATTTACATATGGATTTTATTATTGTCATAGAATTTAATAGACAGATGGTTTAAGCCTGGAGCAGGGTTCAGTAGACTGAGAAATGGCAGTTATCTTCCAAAACGAATAACTGAGATTATGATTTTGTCATGCATTTGTGTAACTTATATGTGTGTGCATGTGTGTGTGTGTAAATATATATAAACATATACATGGCATAAAATTTATACCTTAAACAAATGAAAAACATTTTGTTCTCAAAATGCTCTATTAATTTCCATCACCAAATGCAATGTCTTCTCCTCAGCTTTAAGTCATATTTTAGAAATGTTGCCTTATCATCTGCATGGTATATAGAAACCCCCCCCTTGCATAACAGGTAAATTAACTAAAGTGACCCAGTTTTGCTTGGAGACTGTTCTGCTATAAGATGATTTGAGGATTCCTCTTTTAATGCTCTGGGAGTTGAAAGCATTTCAGCTTGTTTTAAGATTAGTGGGATCACTTCAAAATATATCTGAGCTCCAAAATGGTCATAATCCAAGATGTTCTTCTGACGCCTTTTAGAGAAACGATGACTAAAATTGTGTTGCATCGGTTATTTCCATGTGAAACACCATGTTTCCATTGCTGAATTTTTCCCAGTGGATTTTTTGTGTATTCTGCCAGCATGGCAAACCATTTTGAAACTTAATGTGCAATGTATAACACTGCAAAACTGAAAGAAATTATGGTCACTAAGAAACATTTGCCTAACTGCTTCAGTGTTCCTGCAAGAGATTATTTTAAATTGAATACACAGGACTATCAGAATAATGTCGCAATAAATAATCGAACTACTGTAAAAATACTCTCTAAGTATTTATTAAAATTAGATCAAATGAAATATACTCTAATAAAAAATTATTCAAGAAAGAAAACTTGGGAAAAATTGTAACGGTCATATGTAAGATTCTATTAATAATGCGTTTGTGACAGAGCTGGAATTTTGGTTTTCTCGTAGTGAAGACACCTTGGAAAGTGTCAGTCTGTAGTTAATTTTATGCAGTGAAGACGTCAAAGACTGTGAGAAGTATCAAAATGAAGATAAAGCCGTAAACCTCTAAACATCCAAGATGCCACTGCAAAACCAAATCATGAGGTGGATTACTTAATGTTTACCAACATTCTGTTCTTCATTCTAACCATTAGGTTCCATATAGATACCAATCCATTAGCCAGAAATAAATAATAGAAATGTATTTATGATTCTATCCGATAATGATTCTTATTCACGGTTTTTTTTTGTGACATTCCATTTCAATGGAGTAGAATTTGAGGAGTTCAGGCGACGGCAGAGGCCAATAAATATTTACTAGCTGTTAGACTGTTAGCTGTTTGATTACTGTTCCTAGCACTGACATTGATGAATTGTGATGAGGAAAATGTTTCCGGCCTGCTGTCTTGAGCGGATTTGGGAGAAACTGAAGCATCTCCGTGCAGACAGACATAAACATAAAGAGATGTCTTGGCTGTGTCTCGCACTGTATGTCATCACCACCTGCATGTTGATCTGTTGTCCTAAAATAATGACAGCTTGCATTCGGGACATAAAATTTTACTTTCTCTGGGAGATATTTACATTTGAATTGGGATTTAATTCAGGCCACTCTGACAAGGATCTCTAATTTCCCTTCAAAATTAGCTTTTTTGCCTTCTATTGGGTTTTTGAATATTATGGATATCCCTAAAAGCCAGGCTTTACAGCTAACAAAACCCTCTTCTGTAATATCTAGAAGACTCAATAATATTCTTTCTCATGTTCCTGTGTAATGCAATACAGGCAAATATCCACCTCGCTAACCCTGGACAACTAAGCCTCTTACGAAACACATTTGTAAGATTAGCCCCCAAACTGCAGAAAAAATACTACACACCTTTGTCAGCATTATGCATGTAAGTGTGTCAGATATCTGCAGGCTTGTCAAGAACAAAAATGGACAATTTGAAATATCATTATATATATATATATAATATACGTGCATATATATAGATAGACAGATAGATATGGATTTAGATTATACATATAATAATGTTTTCGAATTAGTCTCTCTGATACCGAAAGAAAGGGATAAAACTATCGGCCCTTGTGATATTTTTATATTTTTGGAAATATATCTGAAAGATGCAGATATCTATTTAAAGGTAAATCACATAAGCTGGAATGCTGACCTTTTTTCCAGTGTCCAGTACAATCCTTTGTTCCTTTAACCTTGGGTCTCAGTTAATTGCAATTATGGCACTAATTCAGTTCTTCTACACCTAAGCAATGTCACGGATCTGACAAGTGCGAAGCCCAGGCACAAATGACAGCAGTGACACCCAATTAAATTCTCTTTTCAAGGTTAAGGACAAACTCTTGGGGAGGGAGTTAAATCTGGTGTTTAATCTAGTTATTGACCAGAGCAACTCAGAGACGAGTCTATTTGCATTGCACAATTGATTGGCCCAGTGTAGCTGTTATCTCCTTAGCACAGATACTGGACCATAAAGAATATAGTACCTGATTCCAGTATGCTTTCTTTCTCAGCTTGGCCTCCTTCGCCGGTGCGTGTGACAATGGGCCTATGGCCAGATAAGGAGCTGAGTGCAGTTCTGATAGGTTTAATAAGTCCGGAAGCGGGCCCCCTTTTGATGACAGCGAAGCCGCCCGGTTTATTTCACAAACTCACGCCTTCATTCGGCACAGCAGCCTGTGAGCAGCACATTCCCAGTCTCGCTTCAGGAGCCCCACTTTGCAACACAGCCGTGCCAAACAGACCTTTTGCTCCGAAAGCAAATGAGGCTTGCTCCTCTCCTTATAAATGGCGAACTTTCCGGAACTGTCCAGAGTGTGTAAACCCAATTTTACCCCCCTTTTTATTCTGCGATGGGTTTCCCCACTGAGGAAGCAAACAGTGCCGAAATGCCCAGCTTGCAGGGTGGAGTGTCTCATACCATAGTTCTCCTTAAATGATTTTTTGTCGAACTGATTAAACACGAGAATAAGATGTTAATGATGCACACACACAATTATGGCCTAAGGGGGAGATACAATCAATGCACAAAGCGACAGGGCTATTCCTTGTAACACATTCTTTGTAATAGTGAGCACAACACTTTACATTGATGGAAATGAAAACTGCACTACTGACATGAATTTTCACTTTCACTTTCAGGCCAGAATATATTGCCCTCTGCATATTTTCTGTGATCAGTCTGTAGTGTTTTTCCTCCTTGACGTTACTGGAGACGCGCGGATATTAGGAGATCTACATCCATCCATCTATTAAGCAAGTCAAAGTGCTTCACATATGAGATTAAAATAAAACTAGAGACAGAGAAGCAACTAACGTACAAGTCAAGGGAATTATAGAAAGATTGAATAAATCTGAATAAAATTAATAGGCACGGGTAAATAGAAGCTAAATAAATAAATAGACAAAATGTAATATAACAGAAAGGAATGGAAATGTTAAGGTTATAAAAGTATAAGCTATTAGAAATTGGAAATAATTAAAATTGTATTTTCTGGCTATTAATGCTGATATTACTACTGGTAAGCACTAGCAAGGGACATCCTGGACAGGAAATCGGCATGTCTCAAGGCATGGCCACATGCTCACACACTCTATAGGCAATTAAGAGAGACCGATTCCCCCAAAGCACATGTCTTTGGTTTGTGGCAGGAGCAGAGAGCCCAGAAAAAGGAAGCACAAACAGGAGAAAATGCAAAGCTCAGACTCACAAAACTGCGGTGGGAATCAAAGCCCGCAGGCGTGAGGCCGCAGTGCCATCGTCTCAGACACTGCGCCACTGCACCACTGGATTTGCATATTCATGACAAAATGTTTTACTCCGTCCCTAGAACTGAGGCACAAGGCCCACAACATTCAAATAACTAGATTATGACAATCATGTTGCAAATTCAGATCCCTTGAGTGATACTATTACAGTACTCTGATGAAATATATCTTGGTAATATACTGCCCAAGGAGGGTTAATTTTCAGTGAGTAAAGAGGAAAGATTTAATAAAACTTTATAGATCTTTCAAATGATTTTGCAAAAATGACAATAATGATTATGGGGAAATCTGGTCCCCACAACGTGATAAAAACCTGTAGCTTTTTACCTTGCAGGGACATTTTTTCAGTCCCCTTGTGGATAAACTCAGTTTTATTGAAATCTGTGAATGCAGTCAAAAAACACCAAAAATGCCAAAAGTCATGTATTTTGTTAGGTTACTTATGTTTAAGGTTAGGGCTGAGTAGGACTGGGTTAAGGTTGTCATAGTTGGGGTGAGGGTTATGCCCCTTAGAAATGAATAGATAGTCCCCACAAAGGTATGAGTACAAACATGTGTGTGTGCGTGCATGTGTGTGTGTGTGTGTGTGCATGCATATATGCATCTGCAATTTCAAGTGTCATTCGCTCTCTCCTGAGGGCTAATTTAGGTACTTAAAAAAAATAAAAATGTGTTGCAGTCTTAGCTTATTAAACATGTTTCACAGCTTTTGCATGGGTGACATAGTTTGGCAGCTTGTTCCAGTTATAAATTGATGTAAAACTCTAAAAGCTTTTGGGCATCCATCTAGGGAAAATATAAATGTAGTATGTCAAGGCTTTGGCATTCCATTAAAAACAACTTCGTATTAATATGACAAGGAGAGACCCAGCACAGACCGAAGACTGGCTACCAACGCCTGTTAACGGGAATGAATAGGAATCTTTGTTCTCGCTGGCCAGTTCCCTCCCCTCTATGTATAAAAGACCAACCGTTGCCCTTGAGTTCCAGCCGACTGACTATTCATTCATAACCATGGGGGGGGGGATTTGTTGCTTTACACACTGGGTGACTCCACATTTAAGCCGTCTTTAACATAGCTGGACTGTATGCATTTACACTGACCTTTACCTGTGTTAATGAAAAAAATAAAACCTTGAGCACAATTTACGCATTGGAATGGACAGGTGTCAGGTCTCAGGTATTGTACGGTTTGTGAATTTAGTGGTTTAATTTGAATCAGAGTAAGCATTCTGAAACTGGGTATCAACAGGTAATTACAATGAATCACCAGAATAATCTTAACAGGGTGCATTTAGTTAGGGATGGAGGAAACTGTTTACCAGTGGCCCCTAGGGGGCACTGTAGTCAACAGGCCAAAAGGAAAAGCACTGAATAGTACTGACACTTCATTTTGCAATATTATAGAGGTATTTTGTTTGTAGGTACTGGTTGGACAGCCAAAAAGTACGCAAAAGCTAGTGGCCGGTGCTTGGCGGCCCAACTCAACGCAAACACTCACTTGAAAGCGCTACGCTTTCATGTCGGTGGGAAAAGTCACAAGAGCGATTAGTGTTAGCCTGTCCAGGCGAGGAAACGAGATCAACCAGCGACCTCTGCCCCTCAGGCAGCTCTGGAGAGGTGGGTCACTGTTTACAAGAAGATGCCATTTTTAGAAGCCCCCGTTAGAAGATCGAATGATTGTGTCTGTGCTGAAATGCTGTGAGTCACATGACCCTCGGCAAAGTCGTCTGCGCTGACAGCTCCCGCCTCGTCCACCGGCAGGCTGTGTGTCAGACCGCCTCTGGCCACCATGGTCGTGGATAAAACAGAAGAACATCCATATGATGTGGCAGCTCCGAGGCCTAGCTCGGACTGCAGCATCCCAGCAGCCGCACGGTGCTCGATCCTGTGTTGTTTCCTTGAGCGTCATGCAAGCATTTTCTTGATATATTTTACAGCTTGACAAAGAATGACAGTCAAGTGAAATTATACGAGTTGTTAAGCCTGATACACTGGAATCCTAACAAGTGCAAATAACACTTTACATGTTTTCATGGTTAATCAAAATGGATGCAACAGACGTGAAAGACATGCGTCCTGCTTCTTAGTGCAAGAATGATGGATTCCACACATCTCTCTAGAGCATATGAAACAATATCCCTAAGAAGTACACCCCCTCAAAAAGAAGTTTATCTGTTTTTTAGTGTCCTCCCCAGCTCCCCCTGTAGGTGTGTATTTGCAAATATGTTATAACTATCCAGTGCTGATTCAAGGTGCAGGGATCGGTATACTGGCGAAACAAAGAGCTAGTCAGCAATGAGCCAGACTGATGTCTAGTGGAGAACCACCGAGCTACTGGCCTACATTTAACTCTTGATGGAGTTCATTCCTGTTTCCACATCTGCAGAGGTGGCAATTTCAGGTCCAGAAAGTAAAAATCCAGACCAGGATTTTGTTTCAACCAACCACTTGAATACTATT
>JAODLD010000144.1:353653-369189 GCA_026781065.1 Mormyrops boulengeri
CTTTACGCTCAACTGGTTGGTTGAAACAAAATCCTGGTCTGGATTTTTACTTTCTGGACCTGAAATTGCCACCTCTGCACATCTGCCCAAACACATGGAAGTCACATGACACAGATAATATTGCAGTCACATGACACAGATAATATTGCAGTCACATGACAACAGATAATATTGCTCAGGATAGTACTTCTATGCTGCTTCATTACAATATGCCCCAAACTGGCAAAAGTGAAACTTCCGATAAAGTTCTAGGCACCCCTGAATGAAGAGCTCGGCTCTTTGATCTGCTTGATGCGTTGATGCTGCTGATGTCCACCCTTTTCTTTTTCATCCAGCAACAGGAGAGCTTCTCCGCTGTGCATCAGCTGTGCGCTGCCATCTGCTGACTGCTGCTCTCCTTGTCTTCTGCGTCCTGTTGTCTCCCACCACACCCAGACAGCGTGATTCACCCACTTTTGTATGTCGTGCTGAAGCCTTTAATGCAAAGTGAGGGAATCAATCCAGACTGTTTCCCGTCTTGCAGCGTGGAGTAAGAAACAGGTGGTGCCGCGCTCGACGGAAATTCTCAAGAGCCTGGAGCACCTCGCTCTGCTCTTAGTGCTGAAACCCTGCGGAAGCATAGAACAGAAATATAAATATCTGTCAATGAATTGTTTTGTATCAAAGAGATTATAAATGCTGTACCACCCATGCACAAGTAACACCTAGGCACACATACATCCAAACATACCCTACTCTAGACACCTGGCAGCGGGTTGTATCTGAGTAGAAGTGTGACTGGTACACGGTGCATGGCACTCACAAAGTGGGAAGAAGGGGTGAGGAAATCTGATTTCGCTTTTTACTTTAAAATAGCAGAGCCAAGAGGAAGAGCAGGGAAGCAGGCCTCTGCTCGCAGACTGTGAGAACAACATGTAAGCATGACTGTCCCGTCTACTAAATAACACCTCGGCTATTTATAGAAACGGTAACGGCTGAATATCACACAATGAAGGGTTGGTGCTATCGAATGCCACCTCTCATCTGTTCACGATTGTGCAGGGGAGTAGATGTTTACCATGGACTCAGATTTATGATTAAAGCTGTTTTAGATTTAACCTAAGAGAGCCTGAAATTGAGATATTCTGCATTTCAGATCCTTAAAAGTAGGGAGCATTATTAGAGATATAAGAGTGATAGGCCGAAGGCTTTTGGCATTATGTAAAATAAGGTCCAGAGAAGCCTTCCACACGGGCTTGGACAAGGTCGGCTGTTTTGCAAAATCTCCCTTTTCATTCTCTGTGGTTTGGGAGTTGGAAATGTTTTTTGAACAGAGCATCATCTCAGATAATTGATATGGTAATGATGGGGTGCAGTGTCAGTCTCCATGTCCTTGCCACATCGCAGAAAGAGGCGTTTGAAGATCTCGTCACAGTGTCCAACTGGAAGGCGATAATGTCATGACTACGCTGCTCACGCTTACAAAGTAATCATTTAATGAGACACAGTTATGTGCTATTCAAATTAACCTTGCACAACAAAGAAAAACTTTTAATTACAACTTAAATACACTCTAAATGTTTTCCCCAGATTATTAATACCCCAACATTGAGCCCTCCTAAAAGAAGATGAAATGTTGCCTTTGAGGTACGTGTACATTGTACAAAGAGCTATTTTTTTCCCGCACACCTTACTTTTCTGTGTGTTTCACAGTGAGACAGTCAGTGTCACCCCAAAATGAAACAATCACCTCTGTCAAACAGCCTGTAGTGTTATCAGCCATGAAAAATGATATTTCCGTAATACAAAGAACATTTAAGTCATATATACAGTATATTTGTTAATTTATTAATTTGCACACATGAATGAATAGACTTGCATAGCTATAAACATTCACATGGATACAAAACCATTAGTTTGCAACAAACTCAGTGAATTTTACGACGGCATGGTTAGTTTAATAAATATCGAGGCAACATTTATATGAAAATCAGTGCCATAGAAAGTCCTAGAATTACAAAGTAGTGCAATAAGTAGGCCATGAATTTTAGAACTGCGAATTACCATCCGGCTTGCCATTAATCACTATGTTCCCCGTTGAGTCCCACTAGAGAAAACAATAAAAAAGATCACGTTACACGTAAATTATTCTATTAATCAAGCAGGACCAAAAAGATACCTATGGACTGACTTTCAGACAGTTAAATTCCTTTGTTTGTGGAGCAAGGCCCATGCACATTCATTACTGTGGCTTCCTAAGCAGAGGATCATCTGTTAAAGCTTACGGCGGGTAGACTGAAGTCTTTGTTTTTAATTTCGTAGTTAATTATTCTCAGCGAGACAAAGTTAAGGACATAATTGTGTGCAAAATTTGATGGGCAAATGCAGAACACAGCAGCTTTGCACGTCTGACACCATTTAATGGGATATAATGAAGAGTGTTCTATAAGGAAAGTACGGCTCCTTCTAAGATGGGTCTATGAGTCATACGATGCTCATTTCAAAGTTAATTCATTTTGAGTCATGTGGGCTAAAGGATTGGATTCCTGTTCAGTGTCTTTTTTTTGGTGTTGATTTGACATTGTAGATATTTTAAACCCAAGGCAGAGGCGAAAAACAAATGTCAGTGGAGGACATTGCGGAGTAAATAATGGCGATGTTTAAAGTTCTAATGACAGGGTATTGTCTTCTGAAAGCTGCCTGCCACTGGTTCTCGTGGGCAGCAAATGCTTTTCCTGCATTTCCCAAGCCCCCTCATTAAAGCCTCACAAAATGGAGATTGCTGTGCCAAAGCGAGAAAAACAAAAAGGTACTCACCAGAAAAGAAATAATAAAATACACCGTCGGGTTTTAGAAGGAAATGCAAAGTGAAAATTCAGCGCAAATCCACCGAGAGGGGTCATCACAATTTCTCAGGTGATTTTTTTCTCAGACTGTACCCCCAGAAAGGAAGGCCTTGTCATATGTTCAAAATTCTGTGCTCTTTTGTATTTCTTTTCTTCCATTTCTTGAAGCTCTCCGCCTCACCCTTGGTAGCCAGACCTATAAATGCATTCCCCAGTAAAAGATTGTGGTCCATCGTTTCCCCCACAGGCCTCAGCATCGAAGAATGCTTTACATGAACTGCACCTTCATAATGCATTCATAGAACATTCATAAGCCGTATAACATCCTAACATACTTTAACAGGTTTAATATACAGCAATAACAAACATAATATGAAAATAACAATCATTATACTTGTATAATCAATATAATGTTCGTTATTAATGCATGTTAAAGCTGTTATTGTATGTTAGGATTTTGATTAGGATGTTACTTACATACTGTTTATGAATGTTCTATGAATGCATTATGAAGGCATTATGAAGGTGCAGTTAATGTAGAGCATTACTGAGGTTTCTGTCAAGCTGTGTGTGTGTGTGTGAGGGGGGAGGGGGGTGTGAAACACAGAGCTGGGAGCTGACACACAACTAAGATGATAAACGCACCCATGAATCACCTGTACGTCTCTTCAGGGTTTCCATCATAAATAACAGTGTGATCAGTCGCTGGTTTTAATATGAAGCACACGAGTTGACGAAAACAAAACAGAGGACAGTTTGTTTTCATCACCCACACTTACCTCAGAAATTGCTCAAATAGCAGAAGATGATATCTTTATTTTTTCTTTAGTCTTTCAGTCTCTAGGCTGCACCATGTACCGAAAAGGTATTCCGGTCAACCCATTAGGCGACACAGGTAGTCGTCTTTTGCAGGGGTGCTGAATTAGTCCCTCCTTCCCCCCATCAATGTTCTCTGCCAGTGCCCCGTCCACCACCCAAGCTGGCTTAGGGTGCCACATGGGTGCCGGCCAAAAGAGTCTATAATGGTCCATCACGTATCAAAATCGAATTTACTTGGAGGCCTCTTAAAGTCATTTAGTAGCTATTTTGTTTATCAATGGCAAGAAGAATGCGATGACCTTTGACTTTCATACCGTTTTAATGAACGAAAAGTGCATTAGTCGTAAATGGCACCATAAAAAGAGGAGAAATGTTCCTTTCGCAACCACAGAACTCCATATACCACCGTGCCTGACTTATATGTGCTTCACCTTTGAAAGAAAAAAAAAAACTGATTAAAATCTCGTGTTCAAATGAAAGCATCTTTTTTCCTTGTCCGGCAGAGTCAGACCACTGCTGCTTGCCAAGAAAGTCTTTGAAATGGCGTCCACACCATATTCCCGCATGACCTGGCACCCAGCCTGTACTCAAAGGTGAAGAGGGAATGACCCAGTTATGGAAAGCCAGTTTTACATGTTGGCACAGGGTAATGTGTCACAAAGCAGATCTAACACTTCTGCTGAAAGAACGAAAAGATAACATAAAACAAATTAATCATATTCCTATTTTTATCATTGGTTCACAGAAATGTTTGCCACCTACAAACAATAGTTATCCATGTTCATATATGATGTGTTAATTTATTTTCTTAGAAGACAATTCTATACCAACCTATATACCATGCAGCTCAACGGAGGCATTTCCCTTCAGGGAGTTGAACAGACGGTAAGCTTTTTTGCTGCATTAAAACATTTTTTTGTTCGTATTTATTTATAATGCACACCTGGCTAAGTAAATAGATTTTAAGTATGTGTATAATGATTTTTTTTAGCCAGGTATCTCTTTAAGATTTAAATGTCTACACACACCACCTTCATATCAGACAAACTCCATTGGCCTCAATCAGTGTGTGGAACCAACGATCTCCCTGCTCTGCTGATGATTGACCATTCCATCATTGTATCATTAACTGCTGTACTGCAGCACTTGATCCAGGAACTGCTTTTTCAATTAGCTTGTTGTTTGCATAATTGATATCTGCCTTGCTAATCTAGTAGGATTCTCCATAACAGAGGTATCTGATAGATGAATTAATATCCTACATAATGAGGATGAGATTGACAACATACTATGTATTATAAATAGCACAGCAGAAATTTAAGCATATGATTTGTTGGTGTGTCTGGCATCAACCTGATGCTATTGATGTCCATATCTTTGTGGTGCCGGCCGTGTGCTTCTGGCGGGAATCCTCTGACCACCCCCCCCCCCATCTCATTTCCACCCAGACAGCCGTTGTCAAAGAACATTTTAAACATGGTGCGGTGCAGCAGGGCCCGTCTCCTCTGTGCTGTTTTTCAATTCGCGCCTAGCAGGACGGACGTGCCGGGGGCTACCTAGCTCGTCTAAGGATGTTGCGCGGCCACATACACAGACTTGCGCGACGATATTCTGTGGAAAATCTCTCTACAGTCATTCGCACACACGTATGCGTAGCATATATATACAATAGGATGATTACACTAGCATGCACACCTAAAATTCTCTTCTCGTTGCTCAAGAAAGAATCAGGCTGTGTGATGCATTCACACTGGAAATGAAAAGCAGAGAGACTTTTATGTACTTCCCGCTCTTAAAAAAAAAAGGCACATTCATCCTGGTATTAAACCTCCCCGACAGGAACTTGCTACACCTTTGACGGCTTGGGATAAAAGTCCTGATCCGAATTTCCATGTTACCTTTCATCTTTTTATTTCCCAACTAAGTCTAAGTTACTCTGTGCATATTTTCCTGAACCTGTTAGCAATGTTGAACAGGCATGCCATAATTTCGGTATCACACCTTATATAACCTTCCCACTTTATATAATATAAAATTTTACCTATGCAGTGACCTAGTGGGTGACACGAGGGCTCAGTGGCACAGCCGCAGGGTTGTGGGTTTGATTCCTGCTCCAGTCTGATTCTTGTAATTTCTCCCCATGTTCATACAGGTTTCTGGCCAAAATCTCAAAACCAGCAGCAGAGAAAGTTGGGGGGTGGGGTCACCCCCACAAAGAGCCCCCCCCTCCCCCTTTTTAATCAGCTGTGAACAATATTAATCGCAGAATGTGGAACAGTTTTTCCTAAATGCACGTGTATGATGCAGCCCGAATTTTAGTAGTCCCCAATACTGCGTGGATAGACATGATTCACAGTTCAGCTACAGTGTTTCTGTTCTTGTAACAGACTCCTCAGGAATTCCTAACATCCATAATTGATGTGTGTACTTAGTGAAACTGTATAGCGCCAGTTAGAGTAATTTACAGTTGACTACAGATAAGTTGCTGCCTGATTGGATTCCAAGGAAAACATTCTCTAAGTAAACAAAAAGCATTTCATCCATTTCCACGTGCATCTAAGCGAAATGTTCTCATAGAAGCAAATTGGTGGTCGGCATAGTGACTGAGGGGGCACCATTGTTAACTCGCACCTACAGGGAAGGGGCCTGAATACTTTCCCTCTGCTGAAAAGGTTTCTTTGAGTATTCCACTTTCATTTTGCATCCGAAGTCATGCAGGGAGGTGAAGCTGTGACTTCCTTAAGTTTCTGGCGTCCATGTGTTTGTGCAGGCTATAGATCAGTATCCTGTTCTGTATGTTGCTATGCTGCCTGTATAGGGGAAACCGTAGGGAAAAGGATGTGTATCAGAAAACAAGCTTTCATTATTTGTTTAGATTTTGAACCTAGATAAACATGCACTATTATTGTTATCTCTGTAGTAATGCATTTTAGTTTACTTTAATAACAGTTAAGTCAGTATGGGGGTGCCAAAAGCAGCCATAACAATTTATTAAAATGTGAAGGAACACTTTGCAAAAATTACTATTTGACAGAGTGCTATATTATGTTAACAACATATTTTTCATCTTAAAAGCCTATATCAGCTAAAAGTCACATCTGCACGGCATGCTATGGGAATTCAATCTAAGTCTGACTGCAAATTGGTCTACAGAAACATCCATCCATCCATCTTCTAGCCACTTACCATGGTCAGGAGCGCAGTGAGGCCTATCCCAGGTAGCACAGGACACAATGTACCCCGTGGACACGATGACAGTCTTAAAGGAACATAGTTTTAATATTTCATGAAACTTAAAAAAATTTACATAAGAAGCCGTGTCATCAAAGTAAAGCTCTGGTTTGTGTTGGGGAGACGGCACGCCTTCGGGGGGGGGGAGGATTACATTACAAAGCAATATAAATAGTTTCTTCCTCAGGGGTTTAAATATATAAATATAGAATAATAGTAATAAATCCAGGAGCCACGCTTTCCAGGCGTATACTCTGAAGAAACAGAATTGCATAAAACAAATTTTATTAAGTGCTGTATAACAATTGTCTGTCTTTTAATAGACAGATTGATATTGATGACACTCTTGAAGTATTTCATGTTTAAAACAGCCTTTAATATGGTAGGTTTAAATAGCCCGCAGTTGAAAAAAATAACTTCTGTGCCTCCTAAACACCCATTCACTTTTTAAATAATAATTATCCAATTCTACCACCTAATTCTTCAACCTATATTTGTAATGCAGAAGTTTCTATATACAACACTAGAGGGCTCAGTTGATGCTAATGCATTGTCTAAGCTAAAAGCCTTTCAGTATTAAACAGTCTACAGACCAGGGTAATTACACCACTGTGGACGGCGATAATGGTGATGATGGTGATTATGATGACGTGGGGCATTGACGAGGGTTGAGCACATTTTCTGCCTTTCACGGAGCCTTAAGACTTACACAGGAAGACGGCTGCAGTGCTATCCTGTTGCTATAGCGTTCCCAGGATGATGCAAGAGCGTTATTTGGCTACCAGATTTTACAGGTCTATCAGCTCTGCCTTTCGTCCTCTTGTCTCAGAAGTCTTATCCACTCCGTGTGAGTGCAGTCAACACTTTTCATCATATCTTGCAGAACAGTAAGCTTGAAATGAACCATAACTTTCAAATTTCTCCTCTGAAGGCCTTTTTCATAATATGTAATTTACTTCTGTGTGTTATAATAAGGTATTTGTGAATGATCTTTATATTTCTACTAGTGATTGAACAATACAACAATAAGTGATTTATGGTTTATCGCTGCCTCTTTTCTTACATTTTGGTCTTGATCCAAGCGAATCTTGATGCAAATATTGAGAGCGGAAGCTCCTTAGCCAGTGCCTTATTCCTTAATTTAAGAGCTTAAGAGTTTTTGATGAACATCCTGAAGAAGAAAAATCTGTGTAAAATATGTTATCTTCATTCACCCATCACGGCAGGTCAGGTCAGGTTGGGGAGCATGCGTTGATGCAGCGCGTTGCCGCACCCACCACACGGTGAAACTCCTCGTGATCCCGGCCGGCAACCCCCCAGGCAGACACACGGTCCAGTCCCATCCATCTGCTGCAGCCAGGTGTTACATGGGCGTCCCTTTAGCCTGGTCCAGCCGCTTCCAATGATGATCCTGTGAGCCGGATCACCCTCAGTGAATCATACCACATGGCCATAGTGCCGTAACTGTTCCCTCACAATGCAGGGAATGTGCCTCATTTGGGACTCCCTGAGCAACCACTCGTTCGACACAGAGTCAAACCAGCGGTACCCAAGGATTCTCCGAAGAGACACAGTACCGAAGGAGTCCAGTCTTTGTCTCAGCTCACTGGATAGCGTCCATCTCTCACACCCATACAGCAAGACAGGGAGCACCAGGATTCTAAAGACTTGAACCTGCATCCTCTTGCAAAGACATTGGGAGTGCCACACACCCCTTTCCAGTGACCTCATGACCCCCCATGCTCTTCCAATCCGTTTGGTGATTTCATAGGAAGAGTCACCAAAGATATGAATCTCTCAACAAGGTCAACATTCTCCCTGCAGACAGACATACTACTGATGGCTGTGTCTAAGAAGTCATTAAATGCCTGGACTCTCAGACTCCTCTCTCAGTCTCTTGAGAGCTCCGATCAGAGCCTCCATTGACTCCGTTAAGATCACTGTATTGTCGACAAAGTCAAGATCAGTAAATCTTTCTTCACCAACGAATGCCCAACAGCTACTGAACCCCACGACCCTGCCCAACACCCAGTCCATACAAGCATTTAACAGAGTAGGAGCAAGAACACACCCCTGGCGAACCACAGAATCAACTGGGAAGAACACGGAGGTTCAATCTCTACTCTCCACGGCACTCACAGTTGTAGTATACAGGCCGGCCATATTGTCCAGCAACTTCAGGGGGATCCCGCAAAGTCTCAGGATGTCCCACAAGGCAACTCGATCAACTGAGTCAAACGCTTCATGAAAATCAACAAAGGCTGCAAAGAACCTCTGCTTATATTCATGCCTGTGCTGAACCCTCAGTGCCAGGATAGTCTCTGGTAGACTTCTTAGGTATAAAATCAAACCGCTCCGGTCGCTGACAGGCGAGCAAGTGATCACGGATCCTGTTAAGGATGACCCTGGCAAAGACTTTACCCAGCACAGAAAGCAGTATTATCCTCCTGTAGTTGTCGAAATCAAGGCGATCACCCTTCCCTTTCCCGATAGAGGCTACAAGTCCCGATTTCCACTCATTTGGGATGATGCCTGACTCCTAAATGGAAGCAAAGATTGCCTGCAATGCCAGGAGGACAGCCTTACCACCAGTCTGGAGAAGTTCACCCTGGATACCACAGATCCCTGCGGCCTTCCCTACCCCCAGCTGATTCACCACCCGTGCAATCTCAGTGAGATTGGGTGGTTTACAGCTGATTGGAGGATCAGCCTCAAGAACTGTGGACCCAGAGATGTCCAATGTCCTAGCTGGAGGGTCAGCTTTAAACAACTCAAAGTAGCCGGCGCAGCGGGTTACAACTGCAGTGTCACTCATAAGGACCGTTCCATCACCCGCCCTGACTGCAAGTCTCTGAGGAACAGATTCAGATGTGTGTAATGCTTCGATTCCTCTGTAAACAGGACGTGGGTCAGTAGACCACAGATGGTGTCACCTGCTCACAGATTAGTCTAACAAACGACTCCTTATCTGCCCTCAGAGCCCTCACAGCCATCCTCCTCAGTTCCCGATACAGACTGGATTTGTCACTAAGTCGTGTGCTGCGACTCCTCTTGATAATATCCAGGGTGCCCTGTGAGATGAAACATCTCCTTCTTGGAACACTGGCAACACTAACACAAGCCTTGGAAACCTTAAAAGTCTTATCATGGAAGGTCTCCCACATCACATTAGAGTCAGCAGTCGCACCCAAGTCGGCAAGTTCCTCACACAAACTGCATACAAATTCATCAGAAACAGCTTGATCTTGGAATCTGGCCAAGTTCAGCCTCATTCTCCTAGTAGGTGGTACCTTACTGGATCTAAGCTGACTCTTCAGAGTAGCAACAACAAGTCTGTGGTCAGAATTCACAAACTGGGCACTTCTGTAGACCCTGCACTCCTGTAGGAGCCTCGATCTTCTTCACCGCACCACCAGTATTGGAGTACCAAATCCAACAATGCGGTTCAGGGCGTGGGAATCAGGATCCAGTGACCTACAGCCCCTGACGTTTCGCAAAGTGAAGGAACATGGAGCCACTCTCACCCTGGTCTCCAGACACAATCCTCATAGGCAGTCCTGTCAGTGCCAGTGGTTGCACTGAAGTCACCCATGATCAGAGGAGTGTCACCTCGTGGGCACCCTTCAACCACCAAGCGAAATTGCAAGTAAAAAGTCTCCCTCAAAGAGACACCACTCACCGCGGTTGAAGCATACACTGAGACAACAGACAAGACACCCAAGGAGTGCCTTAGCCTGAGTCTCATACAGTAATACAGTATGCTTGTTGAAAGAAATGACATCAGACACCATCAGGAGGAGCCGATCCGCTACAGCAACAACTACTCCCTGAGTATGGCAGCCATTGGACTGAGAAGACGAAAAGTACGTATGCCCATCTACAGAGATCTGGCCACTCCCCGGTCTCTGTACCTCAGAGAGTGCTGCCACTGAAACACAGAGTTTACAACGCTCCCCCGGCAGCAGAGAAAGATGGACATCTTGCCAGAGAGACAAGACGTTCCACGCACCTACCTGGATGGATTGCCTCAAACTGGGACCCAAGTATCGCCAAGCAGTAGGCAACGCCTCAGCACCACACTAGCTCCGATCTCCAACAGGCCTGACACCATTAGCTCTCTGATGGTTTCGACTCGTCCAGGGATGGGGATCCCGAAGGCTTTCCCCCATCCCCTTCATGATATGTACAGCCTTCCTGTGGGCGGCTGCAGCAGAGCTACTCCCGCGGAGAGCAGAAGGGTATCATGGCTGTTTATTTCAAGCTGTTGTGAGTTGTTTTATGGTGGCTGGAGTGCCAATCCCGCCACCAACCCCCAAAGTTGGAGGACCGCTTGCAGGGCTGGATGCATTTTAACGTCATACCCAGGACATTCATCCATACATCTTCCATAATTTCCAGAACAAGGTTATGCTGGGGACAATGTCTGAAAGCACAGGGTAAGAGGAGACCCCAGACAGGATGCCAGTCTACTGACAGGTACACACATACTATGGGTAATTTACGGATTCTGTTGACACAAGCACATGTTCCTCAACCGAAGCAGAAGCCAAATCAAAGAATTTAGAGGGAAATCAGACATACATAGGGAGAACGTTTAAGCCCCAAACAAACAGGATTCAAAGCCCCAACTGAAGAGATGTGAGGCAACAAAGCCACCGGCTAAGCCGCCATGCCCAGCAGCATGGAGGTATTCTAAACCACTTACTCATTTGAAAGTTCTCCATTTTTGTGTTCTTTTAAAAGCCAAATGCTCATTTACCTGTATGAATGTTAATTGATTACTATTATCACACATGTTTTTATGTGTGTGTGTGGTTATGTGTGTGTCTGTAGAGGAATGATTCAATATGATTGCAGTTTCAGTGAGTTTTTTTGTCTTTTAGAAGTGTTATCTATCCTGCCACCTGCTCAGCGACATTTTCACTTAGTTTCAAAAGTTCAACTTCCCCCAAGCTGGAATTTCTGGATTGGACCACTCACAACTACAGATAAAGGACTATTCCTACAAATAAAAGTTGCCAGGTTCTTTCTTTTTGATGTTGAAATGCATGTATGTGTATGAACCTGGGATCTAAGGGGCAATTTTCTCCAAATTTAAAAACCAGGTCTGTAAGCATAGATTTAATCAAAACTTTCCTGACAACTACAACAAAACGGCTTTAGGTTTTGGCGCTGTGGAAGGGTAACAATAAGGTGTACTAGAGCAGAAGCATGCTTTTCAGATACTGCAAGTAGGTCACAACAAAAAAAAACTTCATTCCCAACTTAAAATTAAAAAAGTATAGTTTGCATTTATTTATTTGTTTTATGTTTTTTCAATGACATTTCTATTCTGCAGTCATACCTTATCAAAAAGCAAATATGGCTAATTTGGGTATCCTAAACTAATGTTTTCTACTTTAAAATATTCTACCTGGCTTGGTTTCTGTGGTACAGACAATAGGGTAACACTTTGTATTAACTGCACCTTCATGCTTCAATGCTTTAATAATTCATTCATAAAACATTCATAAGCAGCATGTAAGTATAGCTTAACATCATGACATACTTTAACAACTTTAATATATTTTAAAAACAAACATCATAAGACTGTAATTGTCACACCCTGCATTGCTTTCCCCTCATTCTCTCTGTTGTGTGGCTTTAATGAGCCACACCTGATACTTGTTTAACCTTTCCTCTCGTTACAGACCTCGTGTGGATCACCCCAGGTGCCTCTCGTCTGCTCCCTCGTCAGTGGTGTATGAAGTGCCTCCCCAGTCCGGTCATTGATGTTGCTGCTGGCATGTGCTCCCCAGTGTGCCCTGAGTCCAGTGGTCTTGCCTGATCCTCCCTACCTGGTTTTGACCCCTTGTGGTTCATTTCCTTTGCCCTATATGTAGTACTGTTTCTTTAATAAAGTCTGCTTTGCTTTTCCCCTATACCTGCCTAAGCCTCTGTCCTTGCCCTCGAGGTGGCAGTAATCTTTGTTATTATCATGTAATTCTTCTATTAATGTATATTAAAGCTGTTTAGGTATATTAGGCTGTAAAGGTATACTTAAATGCTGCTTGTGAATTTTCTGTGAATGCATAATGAATGCATTATGAAGGTGCACTTAATGTAAAGTGCTACTAATAGCTTAGGCAGCGTAGGTCAGAAAATGGTGCCCCCCCCAGGCCAGATCCAGCCCACCAAGAAAAATATTTGGCCCCCTGAATGAGGTTTTCCTTTATAGTTTCCATTAAAAAAGTCTAAGTATCTCACAAAAGCTACCTGACAACTGTTTGAATACATTTGTCTTACATAGCTTATATATTTCCCAACAAATATGACCTTATATCTTACTAATTAATGTAATTATACTTATGATTATAATTAATATTATTTAAATAATTCATATTCAAACAAAACTATTTAAAAAAATTGCTATTTCATACATCTGTATAACTATACTGGCCCCTTATTAACTTGACAAATCATATCATATATCATGTCATATATCATATCACCAGTGAACCAGTACCAGGGCATTCACTGGAAGCTCAGCCAAACCGCACTTATGCCTAGTCGACTCGTTATGTCTGCTAAATATGTAAAATGTAAATGTGAGCAAGCTCCCAATAGTGCATGCAGAGGTTGAGGATGTGACAGGTCGTGACCCAACAGTTACTGTAAGGAGCTCGATGTCATACAGAGATACTGCAGGCTCTTTATGCCCAGCTGTGGCTTTCCGTGGGTATTACAGCTTCACAAAGGGGTAAAAACATGTGAGCGGTGGTGAAGCTGTTCAGATGGACAGATTCCCCTTATCTCCACAGCCTTGAGGACACTAAGCCTTATAAACATAACGTCCACCTCTTCCCTTGTAGGTAAGCAGTGCATTCATTGGTTCTCAGCTGCGCAGGCACGGCACTGCTGTGCTTACTCTCATATATTAAACACCAAAAATGAGAAACTCTTGAATGTCTTACAAAGCCTATTAGCCGCATATTAGGGGATAACCATTCAATATTTTTTACTCCAAGGACATAAACCTTTCTTTTGGATCCTTTCCACAGTGTGAATAGTTGTTTTAACAGGCCATTAAAACTTTAAACATGCATGGCTACAACAATAATCTGTCTATTATTTGTTCCCTCTCTCCAAACTACTTCATTCAAAAGATTTACATTCTAAAAATAAATAAATAACCGTCTGTTCTTACCTAGAGACTACTGCCAAAGTTATTACTCTTGTGGTGCATGTACTAATTGAGTGCACTACGAGGAAGATCACACGGGCAGAAATCTGAACTGTATTTTTCAAACCACTGAACTTGATTTAAATACGAAAGCACTAGGAGGTTACTTCTTGTTGTTGTTTTTTTATTGACTCCCTAACAATAGCACATCTTCATGCCCCCAGTTTTTAGTGTAATCTTTAGCTTCCATTCTGGTCTTTACCTCTCTTCTAGAAAAACATCATTTTTTTGCTCTTCTGAAGTAGAAAAGCAATTTTTTGTCTTCATAAAAGATTTACCATGTTTTTTGTATTTTCCCAGATACCCCAGCCTTCGAAGACTCGTGTTTCTCCAAGTGTTTGCGTCACTCCTGCATACTTGTCTTTAGTCTGCAAATTGGCTCTGCCAGATACACAGTGTAGTAGCTTCATCTTCAGTTACCTGTTTGAAGTTGTGTTTGACCCCATGTGGTCCAGCTAAACCTCAATGAGTAGCAGGTGTCATAAATAATCAAGTCAAGGCAGCCCTAAGAGGCTAGCTTTACGGAAATGTGATTTACGGCGCCCCAGCGCTCTGTGATGAAACATCTGGCACAGGCTGAAAACACTGAATATTCCATTAAAACCTTGACCTGTTTAAGAATCGCAAACATGCGCTCTTCCAGGAAAAGGAAAAATACGGTAATGAAAACATTTAAGTAACGGACTCATGGAGCCTAAACTGTCTAAATTAGCCTCAGGGCTGTCTGGCTTTTGAGATCTCACTGAAAAAGCAAACTTTGTGCTTAAAAAAAGAAAATTCCAATTAAAAAATATATAGAACTTGTCATTTTATCACATAGATTCATATATGTATATGAAAGAACTTTGCGCCACATGCACAGGGGCATAAATATTTATACATTGTGTGTGTTATAGACTGAAGTGTTGATGTCATGTTTGAAATACTAAGACTTCGGGAAGATTTCAGGAATAGCAGCCGCTTAGTCCCCTTTCAGTAACCTTGATCCATTCTTACTCTGTTGTCATTTCTAAGACAGACTTTTACTGCAAGTATAATAACATTTTTTCACCATAACAAGGGCTGTGAGTTTGACAGGGCCTGGGCTAAGAGAAATCAGGACAGAACATCTGCTTGTATGCTACATTACCGGTATCAGTGGCTCAAGCGTAATGTGCTTGTTTTTTATGAAGCAATTCCGGATAAGTATCCCCTTGTGAGTCCTGAGCCATAAGACCAGCTCTTTAGCTGCTCTGTTATCTCCTGCAGTGGGGAAGCATCCTTAGGGACCCAAAACTTTACATCATTCTCTCTTGACCAGATCCCTTTGGTCTCAGAGCTAAGGACAACTGTTAACCTCCACTGACACGGATTTTTCCATAGGTACCTTGGAACCATTAGCCGAACTGTATTGGCAGAGGCGGGGGGGGGGGGGCGGGTGGGTATGGAGGGGCGAAATG
>JAODLD010000144.1:369289-393581 GCA_026781065.1 Mormyrops boulengeri
CCCCCCCCCCCCCCCCCCCCCCCCCCCCCCCCCCCCCCCCCCCGGGGGGCGCCCCGGGGGGCTAGGGAGGGTCGATATGCCCCTTTTTGAGGAGGATCAGAAGGCTATTGATCTATTATTATAAATTGCCGGATCGTGTAACATTGCCTTATGAACCACCGTAAACCAAATGATATATATACCAGAGGTGGAAGTTGAGTAAAATATATACGAAGACAAACATTTGACTGACACTAAATAAGAACTTTCAACTTACGAATTTTCAGACATATGAATGAAGAGGACTGTAAGTCAAAATTGTGTTCATTGGGTTCCTGTTTCCTGTCCGCAACATCAATTTTTTTTTTCTGCGCACCAGTTCCGCCTTGTACGACTTCTGCGCGCTACTCCCGCCGCGCAGCAGCGCAGCGTGCGTACTCCCAGCATCCTAGTTCTTAGTACTTGCGTATGCCCTTAAAATGATGTTGAATAATGACTTACGAGCATTTCAAGTCACGAACGGCCGTTTGGAACGTATCTCGTTCGTAAGCAGAGGAGCGTCTGTACTCTGTGACTGTTACTCTTTATACTTAACTGGTTGGTTGAAACAAAACCTTGGTCTGGATTTATACTTTCTATACTTGAGCTTTCCACCTCTGACACATACCTGATACGTGGCTGGCAAATCTATCTAGCTCAGAGTGTCCAATTTTAAATTTTTCTTTTTTTATGATAAGGCTATAAAAGTGGATGCTGTATACCAGTAGGTACATTTGTGTTATTTATCTGTTAATGGTTAAAAGCTCTGCTGGTCGTGTTTTTTATGTTTGATTCGGGCTTTATATAAAACCTTTAAAGGTGTATACCATGCAATTGTCTAATATAATTTTTGAGATTAAATAGCATGATGACATTGTGGCATTCCTGTTACTGAATCATGTGTGGATGAATTACACTTTGGAAAAGAATCTTCAATAAGATGTGAAATGCATGTAGTTATATACCAAAAACTGACATCACAACTGACCAGAGCTTATGTTTTTGTTGTTGGGGGTTGGGGGGGGTGTCTTTTAGATTTGTTTGCATGGTGATGTGTCCAGAAATGAGGGGGACCCCAAAAGCATGTTGCACTGAGGCCCATTATATGCTTACAGCACTTTGAACCTTGTGTGCATGACTGACAGATCTCCATCTGAGTCCTAAATTTCCTTCGGGATAAATGAAGTATATCTATCTATCTATCTATCCATCTATCTATCTATCTATCTATCTATCTAAGCTTGCAGCAAATGTATATTTACCTCTGAAAATTATATGCTGAAATTTTTACAGGGAGGGACTCCTCATTAAGGTCACGAAATTTGTGATCTATAATTGCTCACAACAGAACATATAATTTCAGGGAACACAGTGATATACAGTACTAAATCAAGCTACAAGGCAATTTTAGCTATTCAAAATGGCAACAAAAACTGATATTATAAAATATGCTCTTTCGTTAAAGCTTTCATTACATCCATATACTTTTCAGCAACTTACTCTGGACAGGACTGAAGGGGAGGTTCACCAGTGAGCACAGCACTCGAGGCAGTGGGACCTCCTGGACAGGATGCCAGTCCATCACAGGACACAGGGCTGGGGGATACTCTGCATAGTATGACAGCCCATCAGCCTGAGTTCCAGACCCCCGACCTTGAAGGATTGGGGCAACAGTGCCAACCCACCAAACCACTCTGCCACCACTCTTTTATTACTCTGAAGAGCAAATTATTCCACAAGGGCATTTTCTACAAAGGGAGAATGTTTCTAAAACTAAGATGACCCTACGCGGTCACAGTTAACTACCCTAACTACCCTAGGGATTGGGTAATTACCTCAGGGGGGATTGGATTATTACTTTAACCACTGTCCCGTCGCTGTCCTGGGTCACAGTTCTATAACAGTACAAATTTTCAAATTACTTGCTGTGCCAACAGGAAAACACACATTTACTGTGCAAGAGAATGTTATGCACAAATTCTTTTTAGATGTCTGTGTTGGTGTGTGTGTATTTTTCTATGACTTCCCCACTGCATAGTCCTGTCATCGCACACCAGTACCAGATGTGTCCTCCAAAATGACACGCAACAAACAAACGTACCTTGTCTTTTTGACAACATCACAGGTATACTGGCTATTACGGCCGCGCATCATTAGACGGCAGGAAAGCAGTATTATATGTGCAGAGCCAAACAGGAAATGGCACCTGGGTTTGCAGGCAGAGCGATCTCCTAACCACACATTGCCGTTAGAACTGCCATATATACCGCATCCAAACAGGAAGCCTTCCGACAGATAGACCATCTGCTAACCTCAGAGCACCAAAATCCAACTTATTGGACATATCCATAAAATAACATAGACTAAAATTTCAAGAAAAAAATGCAGGATACCAAATTATAATGTAAATATAGAATCAATAAATGTACCGCGTGCCTCTGCTATAGATTTTATATTTGTAAACGATGTGCTTGCTCTGTGAACAGATCCTTGGGATGTGGGTTTAGAGAACAGTGGACAGGACAGGACTATAGGACTATAGAACTTGCTTGGAGAGCAAAACATCTAAAGCAGTATTTCGGCTCAAAGGATAAATGGACATGAATGAACTGAGAGACAAAACACAGGCGTGGAATGCAGCTCCTCCCTAGACTATATGATCTCTACATACAGGAAATCCTGCTTCATATAAATAAAATTTAGCAGCTAAGTGTGGGTGAATGGATTGTCTTTTCTCTTTAGCACCTCCCTCTATGAACCATTGATTCCCACCATCTCATAATGTGCAATTGGCTGAATGTTTCAGGGAAATAGTTGACAGGCTATTCACAAATAAAGAGGACAGGACCACTAGCTACAGGAAACCACCACTAGCTACAGAAAACCACCACTAGCTACAGGGATCCATACAATCCCTATGATGAATTACATATGAATTTGCCGCCCATACTTACCGATTTACACTGATAATGGGCTCTCTATTGTTGGAAGAGCTGCTTTGTTGTACACTCAAACTCTTATTTGTTTTTAGCGGCCTGAAAAGTTAATGATAGGGTGAGAATATGCACTGTGATTATACGTAGGTTTGCTATTAAAGACATGGTCTTGGAAAATCCCAAAACTGTCAAAGGAAATGACCTGCTTTCTCCCTTAGAAATTACTGCATAAACTTTGCGCATGTAAACTATATTCTCTGAAACTTATACTCTCAGTGAAGTGGTATGTATTCAATGTGAACAATCAACCACACTGAATACTGGCCGAATACTGAATACTGAAACCACACTGGCCGATAAGCACTAAACATCACGAATTAATGGTTCAGATGTAGCATGGTGGTGAGGGACGTGTACCTGTAACCCAAGGTTGTGGCTTGCAGGCTCTGCTGTGACACCCTTGAGCTGAAGTGCTCCAGTGAAACATCTCTCTGTATAAGAATTGTAAATTGATTTTGTACGTGATTTACTGCAAAACATGTGCATGGCTTTTAAGCACACTGACTCAAATGCAAGTAGATAAAACACTATATAAACTTTTGTAGCCTTGAGAAAAACATTTACTCAACCTCTACAGTGAAACATTTCCTGGCCAGTTTGACAAAATAGGTCAGTATTAGAGTCACATGGTCATTCACAATGACAATCAGCTATTTCAGAGCTAAGCCAGTGAGATGCTGTGAATGCGTTCTGCTTTGCATAGCCATGCCCTCCAGCTTTTGCATTATTTATTTCTAATTCCATTTGTTTCATCATAAAATCTTGATAAATAACGAGAGACAACTGCAAAACTCTCAAGAAGAGAATGACTTAAATCAGTGGCGCCTTCACACAATTCCCTGCCCTGAGTCCTGAATTGAGGTGGTTTATGCAGTGAAGGGGGGTCGGTGAACAGGGCACTGGAGGGGCTTGGCGGACACTGTAATATTTATGATTGGTGCTTTTGTTGTGCCGATGATAGGCAGGGTATATCCGCTGCTAAGGCCTTGAAGGTATTTGAATGATAAAAAATGCATGAGGCGTCTCACTGATAGCAACTCAGATCTTCTTTGCTGTGCTCACTAATGCTTGGCCCTGGCAGATTTGCAAAGTGAATATCAGCTGGGAATGTGAAGTTGTTGGATGTCATTACACAGATTTTAGGCCTATTTGGACCTGTGTATGTACCTGGGCCGGCGGAGGGGGACCGGGGCCTCTGTGTAAAGCAGGAATTAGGAGCTGAGCTAAATACATGAGCACTAAGATGTAGGAACCAGCTATAGGAAATCCAGTGAAGAATTTACAGGAATCAGCTGTTTTAAAGCATATTTCTATTTCTGGCTTTAGTGGGAAATACATGTTTATTACTTATTGTTTCTTAATAAAGTTTTATATTGCTTTTATATTACGAAAGACATGCTATGTTCTCAGAACACAAACGGAATGTAACAACTGAAAAAGGATGTTTCCTTTCCAAAATACTCATTCTAGTTGTGTGGAAACACCGTCCATGATCCAGATGAGTTCAGTCAAAGAATCACGCGTAAAAAGTAATGCTAACAAAACATTCATATTCATTGTACATCAACATAGAACATGTTTGACAAAACATGAAAGGAATAAGTATTTTACACGAACAAAGGACATATATGACTAGTGGAACATGCATTTAATATGGATTATACATGAATGTAGGACTTAAATTGACGGTAAATTAATTTCATGTGTGTCTTACATCAATAAAGGACATATATGTATAATAATACATTAAGTTTATATGGATTGTATTTTTCTTTTCAGTAGCATATAAAAAACATGTATGATTTGGGTAAAATGCCAAAAAACTTTTCCATATGGGACTATTTGTCACTGGGGCTGTAGCCTCAAGGGTCTCCCAGTTGTACCCTGGCTGTAGGTAAATGTACCTTTTAAAGTATATCTATTCACGTAGTCTAAGCAATGAGCAGTTGGTGGTTTTGTATTATGAGAAAAAGACCCACACTCTTGGGCAATGTTTACATATATCACATGGTTTTTACTCAGGAAGGACACCCCACTGTTGGAAGCTGTTAGGAGCACTGGGGGGCTTGTCCCATTAAAGCTATTTTTGCTTACTTTTCTGTAAGCAAAAAAGTACTTTTGTTGAAGTAGCTTGGGCTTATTATGCATACAAATGGTATCCTTTTGACCGCTATGTTACTGTACCTGTTTCACTGCATTAGCTTCAGGAATGTGCTACTTGTGTGAAGCATACATATTGCACAGAAAACCTCTGCGATGCACAAGTAATGTGTGAAAGGTCGAAAGAAAACACATAAAACATAAAGCTGTCAACCTTGGAGACCTTTGCTGAAGCAATTGAAGTTTAACTACGTCACACAAGGGTAGTAGAACAGGACTTCCTCTGGAAGGTGGAGCAGCAAGGCTGCATGTTTACAGGGATTTTTATACTTGCCCCTGTCGTGTGTTTTGGAGTGACAAAGCTAACTTTTTTTTTCTGCTGTTGAGCTACGCAAAGCTGTTCCACAAATGTTTTCCCACTTGCATGCAGAGTCTGGTAATGGGTGACGCACCATGAATGTTCTGGCCCTGCCCCATAGCAGGGACCCCCAGCAGAAATGTCTGCCTTCAGTTGGGTCATTTCGAATTCAACTTGTGTGATTACTTTGATGCGACAAAGTTTATCAGATATAACCTGGCATATTTTCAGGCAAACATAATGTTGATAGTGTATGGCATGAGGGAGGGAGGGAGGGGGCGGTTCAGCTGGGCAAAACTCTCTTGATGGGAACCATAAAAACAAAACCCCACGGAGGACGTGTGCGAGAAAAGACCTGTATTCCTCCAACAGCTGCAGCAGTGTCAAAATACAAGCCATATCATGTATAATGCATTTGCTCTAAAGCATTGTAAGTAGTGGACCCAAAACTAAACGCTTCAAAATAGTAATTACATGATACATTTTGATAGTACATTTCAAACAAATGCCATAAAAACAAAGAATACAGTAAGTACCAGCATTTATACATTATATGGTCAGAAATATCGGGAAACTTGCCCATCACACCTACAGGAACTTTTATGGTATCCCATTCTAAATCCATAGGCATCAATATGGAGTTGGTCCCCCCTTTGCGGCTATAATAGCTGTCACTCTTCTGGGAAGGCTTTCCACCAGTTTATGGAGTGTGTCTATGGCATTTATGAGGCCAGGCACTGATGCTGGATGTGAAGGTCTGGCTCACAGTCTCCATTCTACTTCATCCCAAAGGTGTTCGATGGGGTTGAGGCCGGGGCTCACTGCGGGTCAGTCAAGTTCTTCCACACCAGACTCACCCAACCATGTCTTTATGGACCGTGCTGTATGCACTTGGACACAGTCATGCTGGAACAGGACTGTTCCAGAACTTCTCCAAACTGTTTCTGCAAAGATAGAAGCATAGAATTGTCCAGTTGTCCAAAATGTCTTGATGTGAGTACTAAGAGTTCCCTTCACTGGGACTAAGGGGCCTAGCCCAACCCCTGAAAAACAACCCTATACCATTATCCCTCTTCCACCAAACTTTACAGTTGGCACAATGCAGTCAGGCAAGTGATGTTCTCCTGGCATCCACCAAATCCAGACTCATCTGTCAGACTGCCAGACAAGTGCCAGAGGAAGTTTTGAATTGTACAGTTATTGAATCAACAGAGCTTTGGCGACTTTTACACACTGCGCCTTGGCACTCGGCGACCCCGCTCTGTTACCTTACCTGGTCTGCCATTACTTGGCTGAGTTTCTGTTGTTCCTAAACACTTCCACTTTGCAATACTACCACTTACAGTTAACCGTGGAATATCTAGCAGGGAAGAAATTTCACTTCAACTGACTTTATTGCAAAGGTGGCATCCAATTACAGTACCGTGTCTGAATTCACTGAGCTCTTCAGAACGACCCATTCTTTCAAAAATCTTTGTAAACCTGACTACATGGCTAGGTGTTCGATTTTACATACCTGTGGCAATAAATCTGAACGTACCACCTAAATCTAATAATTGAGAGGTATGTCCCAATACTTTTGTCCATACAGTGTATCTCAAATTGTCCAAATAAAATCAATATGTAGGTGTGCTCCTTAGGTCAGTTGTTCATAATTGCTTATTCAGTGGCATGTCATGGTGAGCCTGCAGTCTCTCCCAGGATGTGTAGGGTGCATCCCAGGCAGGAGGGTAGCCCATCACAGCAGTGGTGGCTCCTGGTTGTGTTCAGGGGAGAGCCATGCGTGGGGCATGGGCAGGTCATGGGTGGGGCATGGGCAGGTCATGGATGGGGAATGGGCAGGTCTTGGGCAGGTCATGGTCGGGGATTGGGTGGGGCATGGGCAGGTCATGGGTGGGGAATGGGCAGGTCATGGCCCGGGAATGGGTGGGGAATGAGCAGGTCTTGGACGGGGAATGGGCAGGTCATAGGCGGGGAATGGGCAGGTCATGGGCGGGGAATGGGCAGGCCATGGGCGGGGAGTGGGCAGGGCATTTGAAGACTTAAACTGAAGGCTGTCATCAACATAAAAAAACGCTTTTCTTAGATCAGACAGTTTTACTCTAACATAATAATTGATTCTTTTAACCTTTAGCTAATAACAAATCAGACACTTTTGAACTCTTAATATTGTTTTCTTTTCCCAAAATACTCTGCACCCTTTCCTTGATATGCTTACAGCCCAGTGAGTGGGAAAAGCTTCCGTGTTTCTGCGTCTAAGGCACTCATATTCAGGTCATGCTTTTCATTTCCTTTTTTTTTTTTTTTTTTTTTTTTTTTTACCAGAGTCACCATCATTTTGCAAAGCTTTATTCACTCTAAGGTTTAATTGAAAGCAATGTCTTCATTAACCAATTTTAAGCTTCTATAATACCAGAACAATCAATAGATTATTGGGATCGAGCTGGTGGAATACATAACGAAAATGTTACCATTTATTCAGGTTACACTTTTTAGATGCATTTTTATGCCTTTGACCTAAACACAAAGTTAATAAACTAATACGTTTCTATGACTATAATACGTTACTCTAACTGAGACCCCTTTGTTTACAGGGCCACCCAGCCTACAAATGATAACGTTAGGACTCATGTATATTCATGCAGTTCTGGGAACGATTAAAATTATATTTGGGTTACATAAATGTGTTCCATGTTCAATGATGAGAAGGCACTCAGAGCCAATAAAACTGGGGTGGCACCTAGACCCATATGATCATGTAGAGAACATGCAAACTCCTTGTGCATAGAACCAAGGATGGACTCCTCTAGGTAACATAACTCCTCTAGGTCAGTATTTCCCAACCCATTCTTCGGGGAAATGCAGACAGTCCATGTATTTGCTTCCTCAGTTTTGTGGACGCTACACAAAAATGTGGACTGTCTGGCAGGGAGCTGGGAGGGACCAAAAATGTGGACCAACTGGGGGGTCCTGGAGGACCAAAATGGGGAGCACTGCTAAAAGTGTAAGGCTACAGTGATGCCAGTTGAGATTCTGTTATGTTGTATCTCTGCTATTTTTTTGTAGACTAAAAATTCATTACAGGTTGAGGTAAGCTGGGGGAAACAGACCAGTTAAGCTATTTATATTTTGTTAATACTGATAATTCTAGCTCCTTGTTTGCATTATAGTTATTAGTTTATATTAGTGACATGGCAATTGATCTTTCAAACTATGCAAGCTCTGGGTGTGTTACTCTTTTTTGCATATTACACCTCTACCTTACAGAAAGCAATGGAGGCCCTGCGGGGACAGCTTTGGGAAATATTATTTATAAACAGTTTTGTCTTCCCTCACATTTGTTTTGCGTTCCCTCGCAAAACTTTTGTCTTCCCACGCAGGTGTTTTCGCTTTCCCTCACCAAACTTCGGTAATAACAAATCCATGTGAATTAAGCATTAATACTATATCTATGTATTTTAGACCAAGTTCAAAGTGAAAAACAATACGGTGATCTGTGAGAGTCAGTGCACTGCGTATCTAGGTCACCAGACAAGATTTCGAGGGAATGCAAAAACATTTTTGAAGGTACACAAAACTGTTAAAAAAATATTTTCCAACTCTGTCCCTTTAGGGCAGAGGTACTCAAACTGCCCAACAACAGCTCACCGCTTAAGTTTGGATCTGAGAGGCCGTTATTCCCAATTACACTCCACAGATAACTCTATCATGCCCCAAGTGTGTAATGGAATCACCTAGCAGCACCCCGAGTCTGCAGGAGTGCCTGACTCATGGTCTCTTAGAAAGCTAGTTATGCCCATCTGATGTTTTGTGCATTCGCACAGTTTTCCTCTATCCAATTTACAAACACATAAAGGCAACTCCCTTGTCTACTCGAAGAAACGCAGAACCCTTTGGTTTGTGAGGATTCAAGGATTTTTATTTGTCACATGCAGGATATATAGTCAGACTATAATCTGTGGTGAAACGAAAGTGCACTACAATAAAAAAGAAGCAGTAATATCAATACAAGGATAAAAAAGAAAGAAAAACAATATAGTATACATGATGAATATACAATTAAAGAACAGAAACTTCTATTGAGAAAGAAAAGAAAAACCTGAGATGTGCAATTTGGCTCAGACTACGTGCATGGTGCACAGTGCATATGTAAGGAATGAGTATTAAATTATAACTGTCATGGGGGCATTTAGTGATCTGGTGGCTTGTGGGTAGGAGCTCCTTGAGAGTCTCTCAGTTCTCGCTGATTGCCATAGTCAGGATGGTCCCTAATGCTCCGGAGAAGAAGGCTCTGAGATATGATATCTGAGTCTGTATATGACTGGCACAGGGGAGGTCATCAGAGATACAGACTCTAGGATGATCCCACCTCCAGGGTGCTCCCACCTCCAGGGTGATCCTACCTCCAGGGTGCTCCCACCTCCAGGATGATCTCACCTCCAGGGTGGTCCCACCTCCAGGGTGATCCCACCTCCAGGGTGGTCCCACCTCTAGGATGATCCCACCTCCAGGGTGATCCCACCTCCAGGATGCTTCCACCATGAGGAACTTCATGGGAAAACCGACTCTTTACCTGAGCAAAATATTTGGTTCCCCCAACAGGCTTGGAGATAAGGCTAACTATATATGGCTGATCTCCCTCACTAACTCAGAGAGCTTTTGTTCCATGTTCCCAAAGCCAATAACCATTGGCAATGTAAGAAAAGCCACCTTCTGGCCCAACAGACCAAACTGGGGTGGGTCCTGGTATCTCTGACTGACTCTGATATTCATTGGTATCTTTCATGAGGGGTTTTGTTGGATCATAGTTAGGCCCTACCAAACAATAAAACTCCAGACAGCAAACAAACCCCTCCACCAATTTAAAGTCCCAGTGTTCAGAGGGGCATATACTCTCATCCAAAGGACATAATCTAAAGTGATAATGGCAGTAGGGCCTTAAAGATGGAACAAGTTTAAAAGTCTAGTTCACTAATCAACACCTGATAGCCAGTTCCCATATAAAAGGACAGGGAGCTGTAAAACATGGTTTACAAATCAACAAAATACCATCGGTTAGGTTTCATACCCTGGATCTAAGTGTTTTTGTTTATTAGTAACATTATTTATATGGCACCTAGAAATATAGAATTGTACTAGATGAAAATTTCACTAATGGAAATAGCAATGACTTTTTTCATTAGTCAACAGCCATTCATTGTCACCTGTCATCCCTCATGTATCATTCTTATGGACTAACTACTATAGACCCAGGAAGGGCAGTGTCTCCTGGTCACGGCGCCCCTGTTTTTGGATAGGACATCTTTTCCTACCTTGGCCTGTTAATACTCAGGAAGTAGCCTGCGTCTCAGCTGGGCCATGGGCGGCTGCTGCTTAGCAACAGGCGGACGGGAGTCTAAGCTCTGTTCTCTCCTTCTGCTCACCTCTCATTCTCTCCTTCGTGGTCCATCTGTCTGTCTGTCTTTTTCCCGCTCTCCAGATAATGACTGCAAAACGAGGAGCCGAAAGGGCAAAGATGGCGGGACATGGCATAATGCATGCCACTGGGCTCTCACACTGGGCATGGGTGTCAGAGAAATATGAGAGACCTCCATGTTGAGGCCCAGACTGGAGTTCGGAGACCAGTGGTGTGAAGAGTGAATAAACAAATACTACTCTTTCTGGTTTTTCATCATGTGTCCGTTGGTTTCTTTCTGATGCCTTGTTTTATTATTAGTTTTTTTTTTTTTGATTGAGCTCAAGAAGATAATCTTCTTAAGAGGACTACGGGGTCACAGTTTTAATGCTAGCAACTGGCACTGGTGAAAATAAGAAAAAAGAATCAGAAATCCCCAGGAGTGTCTAATTTTAGCATCACTCTGCAGGTCACTTAATACCTTTCTGTTTATAGATATTCAGTTATTTAGGCCATGGATTGAATATGACATTGACAGCCTCAGCATTCTTTGTTAGGAAACAGAATATTGCAACTATATTCTGACAGTTATCCACTGCTTCGGGAAGATGACATTAGAACTGTTTGCATCACTAGTCTGAATTTTGTACATAAAACACAAGCCATTAGAGTTATTTATCTTTCATGTTAAATATACCTGGGTTAAGTCCAGAATAATCTTTTAAGATTCCTCTGATGTAAAACATTATTTTAAGTATCAGGAATTGTAGAATGTCTGCCCAAGGCAAATGTAAATGCACTGAAACAGATGAAAAGAATTCAAAGTCATCCTTTGCTTATAAGATTGCCTGCTCATTTCTATGTACCGTTAAGGTCCTTTGGGGTAGGATTGGATATGGAAATGATGTATGTATGCGTGTGTGTGCAGGTCATTTGTGAAGTATCAAGACGTAATATATTCGTCGTCGACAGAAGTGATTCTTACCATCATTTAATCTAGGAGGACTATTTTATAGACCAATTAAAATTAAACCAAAAAAAGTCTTGGAATATCTTGTAAAATACTGACTTCATTTGAACTAATGGGCAGAGTTTAAGTAATTGTGCCTCACTGCCAAAATACCTACAATAAGCTCCTCTGACACCTGAATTTTGTTGTTCCTAATGAAGCTCTTTGTGGTGTCTATTTACGCAGGAAGTGGACAGGTGACTTTCGATTATGTGCGGAATTACAGTGAGGTGTGGGCTAATATAGAAAAATAACAATAGGCTTAACGGAATCAGGTAACAAATGCTGCGGAATCTGAGGGATAGGGGACAAATTACAGCCTGTTAATGAAACAAACAAAAGCAGTGTGATTGCAGGCTTAGGCTTTATCTTCAATGAATGTGTCTACAAAAATGACAAATTAACAGCACACCTTATGCCACGGCACGGCTTTCTGGAAATTGGAGCGCTCTAGATACTCTGACCTTCCTCTTCAAGGTTCGTCACAACAGCTGTATGGCGGAAGCCCCAGAGGAAACAATAAACGACATTAGCCTAGCATTTTGAAATCGATGCGAAAGTACTTAAAGCAATATTACCGAAGTATGCCATGCATCAAGTGCACAACTCTATGATTTATAAAAACAAGTCTGTAACCTGTATGTTTCTTCTCACAAACTGCAAGTTCTCGCTTCGGTCTTGAGAAAGATTATTGACGTTGCCATAACCCATGCATCGTTATTACCTCAGCAGCTCCCAGCCTGTGAATTGCTATATTTCTCAGTCTTATCAGACATGCTATGTGAGGAGGACTGTGAAATGTAGCACGCAGTGTAAGCTTACATGAGTGTTGTGCTGATGGCATAGTATTCTGAGCCTGACCTGCTATAACCAGCATACCTAATGTGTTTGTATTGGCATCACACATTCCTAGAAAGCCTAGTTTGCCCTTAAAACCCCCAGGAAGTGATATTTTAGCAGCTTCGCAGTGCATGTGTCTTTGTTTTTATTATGAGGCAAATGTGGGAACTTATGTTTGTTTATTCACAGACTCTTCACTGAATCACAGCGAGATTTTTTGAAAAATGATTTAGCACAGTTTGATTGCGACATTTATCATGGCTAGTTAATGAATTCGGTAATCAAAATAGACATGATATGAAATGGATACAAGGGATTTTGCTACTTACGACTGATATTGCTTACAAAGCTTTAGGTCCTCCTTAGGGAAAACGGCAGTCTGCACGAGGAGGTGACCTTCTCTTTGTCTGCTCCCCCTGTCAGCACAGTTTCCTTTAGGTGTCCGTTATTTCCATCCATGAAATCGCAGTGTCGAAATGTAATGCAGATGAATCCTTCATATTTTTGGGTGAAGGGTGTATGTGCGGATAAGCAAGGCATGCTAACACAGACGTGTGCATATAGGAACACACACACACAACCTGAATCGTGTAGAGAAAATTATCACAAGGAAGAAAAATTTCTTGTCATGCGCTCTTAAATTGAACTGATTATTCTCACAACTTGTAATTCGCAATTATTTTCATGCACAAAAAAGAGAAACAGGCATGATGTGGAATTGCAGACCTAACTCTTTAAAAGCGGTATATCCAGGCATTTAGAAGCAATTAGGCATGTGTGTTGCGGGAGCACATTCTGTAGGAACTGGTCTCAAATAAATTTAAGCCTTTGTTTTGGTTTGGGCCAAAGATAAAAATTGAAGGCACCAGGACCCCTACCATGTAGCTAACCAGTCCCATTTTTATTTAACAACAGCTTTTTTAACACTTTAAATGTACTTGCAGATCTGACATATCACAAAAAAAGAACAAAGTTGAAACCTGTATTTAAAAAAAAAAAAAAGATTTCCCAGAAATTCAAAGATGGAGTGTTTCTGCATAAAGGCAACATTTTCAACTCAGTGTCACAGAAATGAAAAACTCATAGGTTAGATACAGGATTTAATTCTGAAAGTGAAATTATTATCCAAGTTTGAAAGTCGGGCATGGTTAGATCAGGTGCATAGTACGGAGTCTGGAGGACAATCCAGAGTTGAAAATCAGGAATAAAGCAAAGGTCAAACATCAGAGAAATTCAAAACTGAAAGTAACACTTGAAAATTAGAGAAGACACATTGCAACCAGGCAAGTATTCAGAGGGTCTTAGCAGTCATAACTAATATGGCACAAATTCATGTAATCAGGGACTAGAACATTAATATTCGGGTGAGAGGGATTGTGAGGCATTTCTGGGCAGGAGAAGGATGGCCGCTCTGGGCATGTGAGATGAAATTCTTTCACGTAGGAGGAATCCAGGATGTTCGAATCTGGGACCCATGACTATCCTTCTGGGTCCTTAACCCATTCAATCCATCAGGTACTGCAGCTAGCTTCATTGTTGCCAGGAATCCATAAGGACACCAAAAATGCAGATCTATCATCCAGCATCAGGGATGGAGCCAGAGCAAGCTGGGGTAACCAGGCACTTTAGATAATAAGAGAATGCACAACCTGTTTCAACAGGAAGATGTGGAAGTTTGGGGTAATTTTGTACTGTGGTGGTAGCAGAAGACAGGAGACCACTTTAGTCTGCCTCATGATTGAGAGAGGGATGATATACCACAGGCTGAACTTCTTCAATGGAACAATCAGAGGAATACATGACAGATGCAGAGCCCTTTGACTGAGTTAATACTGAGGGCAGTGGTGTGCATCTACATGGTGTTGTGGTGATGAATTGCATCCTGGAAGCATATATGTGTTACTGGCCACACATCAGATCATCTTCTTATCCATGGCTTCACCACCAACCCATCAACAACTTTTACAGTCACTTAGGGTTGGACAGTGTATCAGATTTTCAAGATACTTCAATATATTTTCAAAGCGAGATTTAGGATGACACAGTACTGTTTATATCAATGTACCTTTTATTGTGTGTTAAAACAAATAGTATTCCTTCCTGGATTTCTCAGTTAGCTGGGTTCTAGCTTAATTACCGTGCATTTCAACCTTTTTACAGCATTTGCATACTTCATTTGTAGACGTTAAAATGAATGGTAATTTCTTGTCATAACAGCACAAATGCGTACTTATTTTATGTGCATTTGCGTTGCTACGACAAGAAATTGCTGCACATATCGCTTTATATGCCAAATGCGTACTTTTGTGCCAGTTGTGTGCATCCCTGGCTATTGAGAGCTAAATAAAAGCCTAAATAGAACTGTCTTCTGCTTTCTTTCACATACAGTATTCAATACTCATAAAGATGATTTTATGCTTCTCTTTGGAACACCAATAGCTTGCTTTTTATTTACTTGGCACAAGGTGTTGCTTTACTGCATGCATGTTAATCTGAGCTCATTTCACATTAATAACAGAAACTTTACACATTAAATTACTATTTTAAAAAAGTGCTGTAAAGGCCACAAATTTTTGGACAGTGGGGGCCAAAATTTTTGAAAATTTCGTACTCTGATTGCAATATTTGACCAAGTTCATACGGACCAAGGAAACCATATAGCAACTGCCAAGGCACCTTTGATGGGCAAGTTTTAATATATTGTGTCAGGCCATAAGGAGGTTTTCTTTAGAAGTGGTACAGTAGTGTACATCCAGTACCTGGGGCTCTAAACTAGGCATGAAGTGTATCCACTGTAGGAGAGAGGAACATGCTGGGATCGAGACAAACATTTTACCAGGAGGGCTTTTAACTGGAGATGGATCAGGAGTGAGGAACTGCTGAATCTGATCCATTATCTCTCACCTCATGTAAACAATGCATGCAGAATATATCTTGGGTTTTCTCTGGTTTTAGGTTGTCATGGAGATTTCTTCCTTGGAATTCATGGATTCTCACCTATAGGACAGACTAAATTGGAAGCAGTTGGAAAACAGAGTCCAACATGGGTGGCAGGAGTTTAATATTATTGCCATGCTGAGATATTCCAGGTTGGTGTGGTATGTGGGGACAAGGAAAGGATGTTGAGCTTCCTTGAGCAAATGCCTCTTGTCCGGCGAGCAAGCAGGGAGCGGGGAAGCAGAGTCGGGGAGCTGGAGATCCAGGGAGTGCAGGGTTTAATCGGGGAAAACAGCAAGGCAACGTACACAACGGTAGACAATGTCAATGAGCGATCTGGGAAACAGACGGAGACACAGACTGATATACACAAGATTACAGGCAGGAAACGTGGAACAGCAGGTAAACGGAAGGATTCCACACGAGGTTAACGAGGTGGGCGTGGCACATGAGAGGGCTGGACGGAGGGATGTGACACCTCCACTCTTCCAGTCAATTTATTTGCCAAGATTTCTCAATTCTCTGTATCAGTTTATCTCTGCTGCAGGCAACTTTTTAGGGAAAAAAACAGCTTTGGTGGTCACCAAATTACAAACAGGTTCTGTAGGTTCTGAAGGGTGTGTAGGATCTATGTCCATAAAAGGAAGTGGGACCTGGGTGCTTCAGAATCAGGCCACTGGTGAACCTTGTCTTCAGTTCATTTAATGCCTAGTCACCTGAATGATATTATCAGAGCCAAAAATGTTTAATGCCATGAACCGTAGCTGGTACAATGAAGGGCCAAAACTGAAGCATGGTCAAAAAGCAGGCGAGGGTTGAAATCAGAAAGCAGATGGGCAAAGGTACAAAATGAAAAGGCATACACAAGGTCAGAAACATGCAATAATCAAAAACAGGCAGGCATGGTAATCAGGGCTATGCAGAATGGTAAACAGAAAGGCAAATGCAAGGGTCAAAATACTGTACAGCAAGGAAGGACTAGAATTAATACTAAAATTCCAGACAAAAGATTGACAATCTCACAAGGAAGGGCTGGAAACAGAACAATCAAGGTAAACAGAGGGAATAGAGAGATGGGTAACAGATTGGGAATAAGAAGTAAACGCAAGGGATTCTGGCAACTGAAATCCACAATATGCCAGTGTATCCCAAGGAAGGCCACCTGATGTTGCTCTAGACCAGTTTACCTTGATGAGCACCTTTTCAAGAATGTTGTTGGTTGGGACCCAGGAACATTCTTCAGGCCATTCACCTTCCAGTCAATCAGGTACTGGAAACCCCATCTTCACTGACATCAAGGAGTTTCTGAGCTGTCAGAGCTCCCTTCAGCTAATGGTGCTATTCTTCCGCTACCAGCTTGAGTGCTATGAGTCCTTGGTGGGGCTGAGATTCGAAGGGAAGGTGGCACAGGGGAGTACCTTCCGATTCTCAGAAGAGCTCTGTCACAGGATAGCATGACCATCAGTCTCTGAAGCATCATCTTCAACAATTGTGTTTTGCTTGGGATCATGAACCATTAGGACAGGTGAACCTTGGTTTCATGTGGGTAACGGCCTGATCCATGACTTGGTTCCAATGGGAGGACTGAAATTTGGAAACCCAAGGAATCATTGGAGATCACTCCTGGTTGTGGGAATGGGCCACTCAGTGACAGCCTTCATCTTTTCAAGGTCCGTCACGATTCAGCAGAAATCTTGAAACCCAAGATGGACGCCTCAGCTTGATAAAAGTCATACTCCAGGGCACATTTTAGCACTACTCTGACTTGATGGCGGTGGGTGGCCAAGTCTTGGGATCAGAATATCATCTACATAAACACAATTGTTCACCAAATCACAAAAGACATTTGTTCATTGTTCTGGACGTCTGCGGGGGCATTAGCGAAAACGAAAGGCATTACGAGATATTTGTAATGGCTGGTAAGTGTGTTGAAGGTGGTCCTCCATTTTTATCCCTCTTGGATTTGAACTGGATGCGCAGATCCCACTTGATGAAGAACGGAGCTCCCTACGAAAACTCAAAGGCAGAGGGCATCAGAGGCAAAGGGCATCAGTTCTTTACAGTTATTTCATTCCAACCCCAGTAAGCTGTGCAGGGTTTGAGAGATCCATCCTTCTTCCCCACAAAGAAGAAACCTGCTCTGACCAGAGAGGAAGAAACAAGCATTATGCTGACAGCAAGAGACTCTTCTTCTGGGACCTTACAAAGATCTGGACTTGACTCAAGAGAGGGCTTTATGACCAGTGATCCAGGAAGAGATGCAGCGAGGCAATGTTCAGAGCAAAACATGCTCAATTCTGTAATTCAGCCAGCATGCTAATCAATGACTGGATAGTGTCTGCACAACCAGGGGTGTCACAGGACTATCTTTGAGCATGAGGAAATCAATCAAGTAGAGGCAAATTTCTTCAGTTTGGTTGCCTGAAACCTGTAAAATAACCAGAGAGGTGATCTGAGAGATCTTAGTGAAAGGGTTATCATCCAAAGCTTTGGTCTTAATGGGACTTGATAGGGCTTGGATTGGGATCCTGAGTCTCTCTCTGAGGCAGGGTCTGATAAAGTTCTCCTCAACAATCCCAATCTAGGATGACTTGAAATGTTATCACCCTCTTTATTATATAACCAGTTATAGAAGAGTACTTTCTTTGTTTAAACTAATTCAGAGACACATGCCCCCTGCATTCCTGGGGGACTCATAAATAAGCCAGTTGGTGCCTTCCTTTTGTTCTTACATTCATCCACTCCTTACATTGAATGAATGAATTGATATGTGTGTTGCTAAACACGGATATCAAGTTATTGTAATAATCCCAAGTAAACCACAAAATTGTAATTTACAAATACTTAAGTTAAACTGTTACTCTAGGAAACTGACCACTCATAAACTGAATTAGGATTAAGATGTGCTGTTTGTAATTTAGAATAGAACTTCTGTAAACTTATCTAAAATTGTCAATATCTGGTGATGTGCAACATAACCACGTGTACTATATACCGATGTGAATAACCAACATGCATGATGTAATTTACGTTATGACGCTATTAATGCAGATTGTACGGTATGTAAACCTCCAGGTTCTGATATCATGTTTGGTATCAAATTAACAGAAAAATTCTCCTAAATATGGATCTGCTCATTGATTGTTACACAATTGTATGCATCTAAAGTTAAATAAAGGTAGATACTAATTAAAAGTCAACTCTAAAGTTGCCTCAGTACAGTCATGAATCTGCTGAGCCCCCCCCCCCAACCAGGACATTGGTTGGATGACCCAGGCACTTGGTAAAGATCAACAATCAATATTCCGGGAGCTGGACCATAAAATCCCACAACTCAGATCAATTTGGGGTGGAGCTGAACCGAAAGGCTGAAGATGCCCACATGGAGAATAGCTGCACAAAGGGGGGCATGAAAAGTCCCAAAAACCATGAAAAGCCGCATGATAGAACATCAAAGACACACCATGCAACGACTTACTCCAGACCTCGTCCTGTTCATCTGTTTTATAATTTTGCGTCAAGCTTGCAAGATCAAGGGCTTGCTGTGTAGAACAGTATTTCCCTTTAAGGGTATCCATGTAAATGTAGTCACTGCCTTCCCATATTCTATCCTGCTCATTGAGTTTATTCTGTTTCAGACGCTTCTCTACTTGCGAACAAGATAAGTTCCGAACAGCCATTCATAACATTAAATGTTCGTAAGTCGTTATTCAACATAATTTTAAGGGTATATGCAAGTACAAAGAACTTGGATGTTGGGAGTACGCACGCTACGCTCCTGGCGCGGCGGGAGTAGTGGCCAGAGGTCGTACTAGGCGGAATTGGTGCGCTGAGAAAAAAATGTATGTTGCGGACAGGAAACGGGAGCCCAATGAACACAATTTGGACTTAGTCCTCTTCGTTCGTATGTCTGAAAGTTTGTAAGTTGAAAGTTCGTAAGTAGAGGAGCATCTGTATTTTGTGCTTGTTTTATGTTAAATGTAATGTCAGTCATGTGTTAGTTGTAGCGTTAGAAATAACTACGTGCCTTTTTATACATTTTAAATTTCTGTCTGAGTGACGGCTTTATAATAAGTCACTTTACTGGTACCAACCGCTCTAAGCTTTTGATGTGCCACGTTTGTCTTAAAGTATGGCGGGACGTTCTTAATGTCCATGAGAAGGGTCTCGTCACATAATTGCTGCATTACCTGGTGAGAGTTACATTTGTGGGAGGAATGTTCTAACCCAGGTTAAGTAGTGACACTGTGGCTTCCAGTAACTAACCGGGAGCAAATCCTGTGTAACACCCCAAACCCGGAACCAAAGTTAGTCACAATTAATAAAGCCTAGAAGTGATCTGAGCAATCTGAATTATATAGAGATCATAACTAAAATTCTAAAGAATTTCACAAATAAATTGGCAGCTGGGTTTAATTAGGTTTGCCTAAAAGGGCAAGTGACTTTGCGGGAGCACTTGGAAGGACGTACAAGCATTCAGAGCCTTTAGCTACCCAATTGGATTCCATTTTGGAATTCAACAGCCCCATGGTCCATTCCAGGGCATAACCGGTAAGCAGGGTTAGGACAAATGACAACTTGGCACACTAGGGATAGGAGAAAGACCAGTGTTCAAAAATATTAGAGTCAAAAAGGGACAGCTGGAGACTGGGGGACTAAGGTGCAAAATCAAAATTAGGCAATGGTCATAAAACAAGCAGGCATGACAATCACGGAAAGGGAGTAGGCAGAATCATAAAGAGGAAGACAAGGCAGGTCTAGAAAAAACACCCACATACAGGTCAAAACACTGCTGACAATTTCAAAAGGAAGGGCCAACTAGAACCAGGCTAAATAGGGAAAAATGAAACAAGACAGCTGAGGGAATTGACACAGCTGGGTAACAAATTGGGAACAGGAAGTGGGGATTCTGGGAACTGGAGTCTGGTATACACAGACCATGATAAGTCAAGGTCTCAACATAGTCAAGGGCCACCCTCCTTTGGGAGTTTAGTGAGTGGTGTGGCTACTGGAATGAAATTATAAATACTTCTGCATGTTTAGGCCACCCCTTAGCAGCTTCTGTTTCAGTTTGTCAATAGGAACTCCCACCGCACTGATCACATAATCGAAGAAGCAGAAGAAATACATTCACGCTTCTGTAGTTTCAGAAAAAGGTTATAAACTTGAAGGTTCCACAATACTAGGTGGTTATCATTGACTTGATCTCAATAATCAGAGGAATATACCAGGAGATCATTTATGTACAGAGTGACAAATTTTTACTTGTCCAACCTCCACATCATCTAGCCAGTTGCACACATCATCGAATTAATTTTTCATTCTTCTTTGAGAAAATTGCTAATGCTTTGGCAAATTCATACAAATAATTATGCACAGTCATTTGCTACATTATCATTAGTTATGACGTTGATAATCTAGAAACTTGCAGGTTAGGATCCAGGTATGGCATTTAATTCCAAAAGTAAAATCATTATCAACCACAGTTAGATCAAGGGGGAACAATTCAAAGTTGGAAATAAGGAATAATGCAAGCGGTCAACCACCTGAGAAATCTAAAACTGAAGCAAATGCTCAGACTGCAGCTGGAAAATGAGAAATGGGACGTCACAAGAAGTAGTATTAAGCGACTTCAGCGGATGTAAGTAGACACATCCAATATGGCACAGCTGCATGTAATCAGGGACCAGAAAAGTCCATTAAAATTTTAAAATTCACACAGATGGAATTTTGGGTAGTTTTAGTGTGTGTGTGTGTGTGTATATATATATATATATATATAATTATATATATATAATTACTAATCCATTTTTGCTGTTCATTGCTAGCAGGTTTTAATCCTATGTCTGACTTTAATATGACATATTCATCATAACTGGAAATAGATTGCTTTCAGTAATAAGAAGTAAATCTAAAACCAATGTCAAAATCCTTCGGTAATGTAAGGAAACACCTTTATAATTACTTTAATAATTTATAAACAAAATCCACACACAAGTCTGATACCTAAGGCTGAAGCATACATTTTTTAAATAGGTCATATTTATGAATTTTTGATCCTATGAAAAGATTAAATGTCAAGACCTATTGTATCTCAAGTGATATTTCCATCTTCCAAAAGGCTTTTTTGTGGGCGTTACTGGAATGAGGAATCACACCTGAATTCAGTGACCCGAACTGCAGAATACCTGTTGGTTGGAATCAAAACAAAGGGAGGGACCCGGTCTAGTTTGGCACCATTCAGAATGATTAATAAAACAAATAACTAAATAATGGAAATACTCTCACGATATAATTCTGGCAAGAACATCTACTTCAAATGCAAGCTTCTAGTTGGTTTTAATCATCAAAACTAGGGGGGATACCGAAGAAACTCCTATACAATAAGAACAATAGTGGTTTCCCTGATGTTTCCTGGTGTCCTCAGTGATTCCAGCAGATATGGAATGGTCAGTGTATGACAAGGACCATTTGAGATGGTGCACACATTGGCATGATAGCACTGACTTCTGCTGCGTGCAAAGGTCTGATTATCTCCAGTTGGGGAAACCTCTGGCATTCGGGCATCCATGGAAGATAACGTAAGGTGATCTATAAACATTGTTGGTAGTTATGCATTACAAAGTAACCCATTGCTATAATTTCACCCCTTTTGATGGTAACGAGTAAAGTAACTAATTACCTTTTCAAATTTTATAGCACAATTAAAAGTATTGAAATTTAAATGGCCATTGCTTTTGTCCTTCATGAAAATATTAATGGACAAATGCAGCCTGTACACCTAATATTCTGTTTATGATCTAACGTCATCCAATCTTGCGGTGGCATAATGAATGGGTTATATTAGGTACAGTGATAGATAAAATGTGGCAGTTGTAATGTCTTGCACAATCACAATAGCAACAGTATAATAAAATAAGTACCTCAGGCAGCACAGAGGTATAGGCGCGATGTCTTAAAAATCCATCAGCAGAGCATCGCTAAGCTCATTTGCTCACTGGCATAACGTGGCGGAGACACCGCTACCGAATATTGATTCAACATTCCACTGCAGTATATTTCAACAGCAACACAATGTTAATGAGATCACTATGCGAAGTTTAGTCTACTGTTATATACAGGCCTATATTTATATCCTATAGGGCAGATTTGTTCTGTTTACCCCGCATGTAGGCATACTGTTTAAAACCATACACCACACAAACAATTTAATTGAATAAAAATTATACATTTATTTTAAATATCGACAATGTGACAAAACCAATCACGACAGCTGTAACAGTTATGCTGAACCAATTAAAGTAAAATGGAACTGTTAATAGGCCTAAATGGAACGTGATCATTTAACGACAATGTTAAGCATTATAATATAATAACTGCACATAATAAAAATGGTGAGTGCATAATGTAATAATTTGGTGCACATAATGTGTGTGTGTGTGTGTATGTGTGTGTGCGTATGTGCGACATGTGCGCGCGCACGTCTGTGTGTGTGTGTGTGTGTGTGTGGGTGTGTGTATGTGTGTGTGTGTACATGCATGCCGTGATGTGATGGTTGGGATGGATGGAGATTATGCTACCTAAGCATTGTACATATTGGACCTTAAAGCATTCAATTTTATTTAGTTATTACAATATTTCTCAATTTATTGCATTTTTAACAAAAAATGTTCCACTATCTTCATAATGTAATAACTTGCACATAATGCAATAACTTTATTACACTATGTGCAGAAAGTTACTACATTATGCGCGCACCATTTTTTATTGCATTACTGGCAGATAATTACATAATGAGTTTTTATTATGTTGTTTTATCCCATTATGTGCATTATGAGTTTCTACAGACGATCTTAAACCATGGTGATGTCTAGGTATGTACTGTATGCAATAATAAGAGTAATGAAGTAATGCAAAAGTTACTTTCCCTAGTAACTAATTACCTTTATATGCATTGATTGGTAAAGTAACTGAATTACTTTTGAATAAAGTAACTAGTAACTGTAACTAATTACTCATTTTCACTAACTTGCACAATATTGTCTATAGCCATATTAGCTTCAACTGCAATTAAATTCTTTTCAAAGGTCTCTATGCCATGGGCATTTATTTGACATCGTATAACAAAAATTATGAGTTTATATGAACACAGTACTCCTAGGGTGCCTTTTTTATATTTCACAAAAAATAAGGCGAGAACACAAAGACAAAATAATAGACAGGGCTCACTAATAGATAAAAAATTGAACACAGAAAGCAGATTATTTAAAAATAAGGTGGTTAAAGTAAAAGCTATGTGTTGATTGATCACTGCTAAAGATGAAGACTAAGTTGTAATTGTGCAGTGGGCAATTTATGCTCTTTAAGCAAATGCTGGTTCGCTTTAAGTGTATGCAAGCCATTTACACTGGAACCATTTAGTATGAATTAAATATTTGGTAATGCTTTACATGAGCTGTACCTTCATAATGCATTCATTACATTCATAAGCAGCATGTAAATATACCTTAACATCATAACATACCTTAATTAATAGCAAAATTTATATGAACATAAGAACATAAGAAATTTACAAGCGAGAGGAGGCCATTCGGCCCATCAAGCTCGTTTGGGGAGAACCTAACTAATAGCTCAGAGTT
>JAODLD010000144.1:399376-411095 GCA_026781065.1 Mormyrops boulengeri
CGGCCGCGGCGGCGCGCCGCCCCCCCCCCCACATTTGACCAGAAACATTCACTACGATAAATATTAAATAAACATGTTCCTTATTTAGGAGGTACTGAAGTAGAATGTTCTGTTACCCAGCTAACTAGGTATGATTTTCTGACTGGTTTTTCTAGCTAATGTTAATGGTATATGCAACCAGGAAGCTATCATGCCCCGTCGGCGTCACGAAAATACAGGAAATCAAAGCTTGCCTAACAAAAAGATTTACCTGCACTGACCGGTTTCTTCACCACAAACAGAAAAATTTCTGATGAGGATGTGGCAAACTTTACAGCCACAGTGGTGATATGGGAAAAAGCAACGTACAGCGAGAAAGGGCTGAGGAATAAACTCACTCTTCTTTGACCCCGGAGGGGTGGAGAGGGGCCTCTGGAATGGCAGCAGCAGTGGTGTGACTCGGTGGGGGAGCCTCAGAAGGCATCAGCACATCACATGGCTCCTCTGGTTCCATTTTAATGGTCCGCATCTTCTTCTTTCTCTTCTCCTCCCTGAATTTCTTCTTGGGCACAGCTAGATCAAACAACGCTAGGGGCACAAAGTGCGGAACAACATTTATACCTTACATCAGTGTCTCCCAACCCAGTCCTCAGGGACCCCCAGCAGGTCCACATTTTTGCTCCCTTCCAGTGGTCCACATTTTTGCTCCCTCCCAGTTTCCTAGCAAAAACGTGGACTGTCTGGGGGTCCCTAACAACCAGACTGCGAAACACTGCCTTAGATTATAAGACGTGACAACTCATAGCTGGCATTTTGAAGTTTGAGACGATGCACATTTCTGGCAAACTATAAACTAATTTTGTGTTTTTCATGTGGATATTTCAACAATCAAAACGTCAGTGGGATTTTGATTGGCCATATCAGGTGTGCTGGTGGTCGTGTCAAAAACATATGGGTGCTACAAATACTGGGGTGACTTTAGGAGAGGGTTTGAAGTGGTTAAGCTGACACATTTTGACAGACATAGTAGAAAAGTTTTAAACTGACACAAAGATCATTTAAACAACATGTTTTACAACTGCCTAAGACTTTTGCATGGTACTGAACATATTATATATATATGAAAATAAAGAATAAAGCTTTAAGAAAGATGTATGTGTGACATTGAATGCGACTCCTTTATACTTTAATGTTGTGCTCCTTTAAGTAATACCATCAGTACAGTCTCTATACCAGGACGTGAACCCCGAAATGAGGGTGGTCTGGTGGACCTGGAGTACTCACCCGCTATGGAGCCTTTCCTGCCTATGTTCACCCTGGACATGATGTCACCGAGATGAAGGTCCGCGGTCATTAGGTCGGGGTGATCCTGCCCACACAGACAGACACATCTCAGGAGGTTCCAAAAGACGTCTTACACAAAAACTGCTACTGACAAAAAGACTGGATTTAATACTTGATAATACACAGCGACTACTTTAGGAGTATTTACAGACAAATATGAATGAGAACATTTCCTGATGGAAACACTGGTGAACTGACCGGCTGCCGTCTTCGCTTCTCTCTGTGCCTCCTCAGCAGGCCCCTGAGCTCCTTCTCTTTCAGCTCCAGCTTCTCTGCCAAGACAAAGAGGTTCTGTTACCCAGTGTCTTCCTGATGGACACCAGCAGAACGTACCATAAACCAGCGATTCTCACCCCATTGGTCATGACCAGTTCTGAAAGGGTCATGATCAGAGTTGGAAATGTAAGCATTTTAAAACTAGCAAGCTCATAGGCCGATCCACGATCAGATTTCCCAGCCCTAACCCTAGAATTAATCTATATAAACGGGTCTTGGGTCTGCAAACACTTCACAAAACTAGTGAACACTCAACCAATCCAAGAAGACAAACCACAATTGCTTAATTTAAAATTCACTGCCACGTCCAATCAGATTTGTGCAACAGGCGTTGATTGGCGTGACTTGATCATAGCATTAACTGAATACCTATACTTGATATGGAGTCACGACTGAGCTGGCATGGTAAAAATTGGGTCAGGTGCAAAAAAGGTTGAGAAGCGCTGCCATAAATGGTAAAAACAATGTAGCCTTTGGAAGGAAACTAACCTGTGGTCTTCATGTCTTGGGTTGAGAGGGTTGGAAGAACTCTAAGGGAAATTGTGGGGGTTGGGGATGAGGGAGATTGGGGAGCTGGCGACCATGAGCCCATATCTGCCAGAAAGAAACACAGAGAAAGCAGTTACTTCTTGCAGAACAAGGGTTTCTATGATGCTTAAACATGCAAACCAGCTAAGGGACTGTACCCAACTCACCTTCATCATCTGAAGACAAGGTGACATCGCCACACTCGCTCTTCACCTCCCGCAGTATTCGGTAAAACCGCCGCCTGGCCCGCAGCTCCTGGGCTTCGCCACGAGACGGGGAGGGATACCTCCGCTTCATCGCGAGATCCGGGCCGCTACGACTAGCCTGCTCCAACAGCTCCTGGGCCATGAAGAAAACACCAGAAATCTATGAGGAGGAACATAATCTGAAAGCATTCTTATTCATAGATTGTTTCGAAGCCCGTGTACCTTCCTGGAGATGAGGATCTGTTTCAGTAACCTGTGGTAATACTGCTGCAGAGAGTACAGGTGCCTTTTCTTTTGAGACTTGGCACAGAGCTGCCGGTATCTTACCACCTCTGGATTAAAATGGCCATCTGACAAGCAAAGAAAAGAGCAATATTACAAGAAACATTGAAAATAAACCATACAGTGAGACGGTGCTTTTCAACCCAGTTCTCAGGGACCCTCAGACAGTCCACATTTTTGCTCCCTCCCAGCTCAGCAAAATTGTAGACTGTCTGGGGGTCCCCGAGGAGCGGATTGAGAAACACTGCAATATGGGACAAGAAAGTTTTACCTCTGAAGAGTTTCTGTGCTAGGTGCAACGGGTTTCCAAAGCGGAAGTTCTTGTTATTAAAAAGGTCACTGATGACACTGTCCTGCTGGGCGGCACAGTTGTCAGGGAATTGAGGAAGAAACTGACGAAGACGCTGCCGTTGGGGATCCGTCAGCACATTAGCCCATGTGCTCTCACTCAGGACGGAGAAGAAAATCTCAGGCTATTTGGAGAAAAGAAACAAAGAAAACCAGTGCAAACACATTTATACTGAAAACAATACAAAGTTAGGCACACTAGTTTTCACATTTCAGAGTTGGACACAAAACTGCTAATAATGGAGAAGACTACTGGAAAATTCATGATGTGGATACTGAATATCTAGCTCTTTCACTGTGTAAGTGGGCAAAACTGCAAGCTACAAAATTATTTCAGATAAAAGGTTTTAAAGGCAAATACAATAATAAACATATGTAACATTTTGGCTTGTATTAATGCTACATAACTGGACTAATTAATGTAAGATCTCGGGGGAAAATGCCCAAAAGAACACCCTAATTTACAGTATTTCGTCAGAAACTAACATCCTCCAGAAGATCCTCCGGCAGGCTGACTCGGCTGTTCCCCAGCAGACACTCCTCCATGATGCGGCCGCCGCTACCCACCCCGGGGTCCAGGGGGTCAGTCAGCATGTGGTCGAGAGCGTCCATGCCCCAACTACCCCTAAAGCATAAAATGCTGTAGAAATATAACCAAGCATGAACGCTGGGCGTGCACCAAAATCCAAAAATTAAGAGATAAATTCACACTTTTATACTGTGTTTAAGAATCAAACTACCCGATGCGATTTTACAGCCGAAATCAGACGCATTTCTCATGTAGTCGTACTATATTCTAGGTGCTGCAAATACACACTAAAATAATACATTTATGGATCGACTTGGTCAATACTTCATTGGCATAGAAAGGTAAAAAAAAAAAAAAAAAGTACACATGAAATGAAATACAAGCGTGCCCGAAGTAAGCGAATAAGCAAATAATCAGGAGACTCCTTGTATGCTAGAGACTGGTATAATAACCATGAAATCGTTATTATACCAGTCTCAGTATTATAGCATCTGTGCCTGCTGAGGAGGCAGAGATACTACACAGCACACATATACACACAGTATCCTTAAAAGCCTGCAGCAATACGTCTACAGGGGTAATCAAATTAGAAATACGAGAGCGACGGAAACTTAGCTCTCTGTGTTGAATATCTAGGAAACGACATCATATTGTCTTACTTGATATCAAATGCAAATTTGTTACAAATATTTTAAGAACAGATAACTGTAGAAAGTAACAATTAATCTGGGAAAGTTCCCAAGGAAGCCTAGCTATCTTCAAAACATTATGTTACAAAACATCGCCTTTGCTTTCGAGCTGCTTGCCATTGCAGAGTTGTTTTTTATCATCGATATAAATGTGACACCGATAGTGATAAGAATATTATTTGCTATTTTACAAAACTGACTTATATAAATCTAAACCAAATACAATAAAACGTATTTACCTTGGAGTTAAGAAAAAGAGCACGATTTTAACCGAAAAAAGATCGCGGAATGAAAACAAGGACGGACCATTTCCGTTCCGTCACGGAACTCGGCGCCCCTAGAAACACGTCTTACATCGAAGTTCCCATTACCCTGCGTTTAGTGATACATAAGCAAAGGAACGAGCGCCCAAGGCTGATATGCAGTTATTGACAATGCATGGATGGGTAGATAGAAGGATGGACGACGTCTTTGTGTTCGACGTATTATGAGGAAATTTAGCTAATCCGCAAATGTTTAGGGAAAAGAGATGCTAGTTTGCCTGGTTCTTGGATTACAGAATAAAAGCGAGAAGATCTGTGTGCAGTTTTACCATATTGTGGCTGGACACAAAGACAAAGGTGTTATTTGAATCTCTTTAAAAGGAAATTTGCACACTCAGGTTTGTAATTATATCTTTATGGGGACTCTCCATTCATCTGTATGGGGAAAACTCTAATCCCAGCATGAGTAAGTAAACTTATAAGTAAACAAACTAAATACTTTGGGTATTTTTGGTTTTTTTGATTGCAGTCACAGATCTTTGTGGGGACCTGAAAATGGTTTTTATTACATTGTAGGAATTATTTGGTCCCCACAATGTAATATGAACCTAAGCCACACACACACACACCATTATTTGTTTGGTCTCCTTTATCCACCTCTATTTTAAGATATTTATTTGTCCTTTGTTCCGATGGTCCAAACAAAACCCTTTAAAAATTAGCCCTGAATATTTCATAATGAATTTGAGATTATCAGGACTTCCAGGTGTTCGCTAAATAATTACCAATCAGCACTTATGCCATGTGGGCCACCTGCAGTCTCTTGAAATGCTGGGACTTCGTTTCTTAGGCAAAATTTTTTTTTGCACTGCGTTCTTGCTGTGTGCTGATTGGTCAGTCTCCTATAATCATGCATGTGTCACTAATGTTAATGTGAAACAGCTGAATGACTCTTTCAATCAAGGAAACAGATAAGTCACCGAGCACTGCTGATTTTCCAGCCTTCTTTTACCCATGGGCCAGATGTGGAGCCTTTGTGGCCAATCAGGATCAGTAATTATTAAAGTAAATAGCCGGGAAAACTGAAAACAAGGCCTGGATTTGGAATCAGGGGCTAGATTTGAAGAGTCCTACCCTAGTTAAGGGTTTTGGTTAAGGGAGGAATAGTGCCATCACCATGCCAAGCACAGGGCTTGTCTTGGTGATCTTCGGGTCACAAAGTCCTCACCTGCAGGACCAGGTATCGTTGTAGCCGTCTACCAAACAGAGCCTTTAATGTACAGTATATGTGCAATTTCCTCCTCTCCTTTTAGAAAGCTGTAAACTCAGCATAGTATAAGAATGGGGAAGATTCACCGGTTGTTGGGCTCTTCCTTATAAGGAAACTGGGATGGCTTCTAGTGCCCATTTCGTGATTTTCATCAGCAGCTACCAAACTGTTAATGCTAGAAGATCTCCATCATTTTTAACTACTGGGTGTTGATACATTTAAAAAAAAATCCTTTTATTGGCCTGTAAGTTAACTGGCATGGTGTCGGTACGGCTGATTCGGTTTAATTCTGTTCAATACTTTTCAGAGTAAAAAAAAAATAATAATTTTATGGATGTAATTTCAACTCTCTTCCTTCATCATCCAGTCTTTGGGTATATAATCAAGAGTACAAATGAATGAGCAGATATGGTAAGGAATTATTGAGGATGGATGGATGGAAAATAGGCTGAAATCCGTGTATTTTGATATGATTGCTTTATGCCATGTTTCATGTTATTTTTGGAAGAGTTATACAATATTCCACAACACACTGCAAAGAGAGTTTACTTCACAAAGGGAAAGTTTACTTAATCTTTATTTAAAATCCCTACGCTAATGCAAATAGAGAGCTGCAAAACACCTGGGCATCTCCAGAGCCTTGCTACAATAAGGCACATTGTGGGAACACCAACCTCATCCTCAGTACAGGAGTAGCAGGTTCTACGACATACCCTACAATATGTACTCACACACACTTATAATAAGGAGGTCTGTGGACAGCTGTATATGCATATACTGTACATACCCGTAAAACTGAACAGACCGCTTTAATCCTAAACTATAAAACAAGCAGAAGGAGATTAGACAAACCAGCCCTTCCAATCCTAAGATAGCAGTCTCCGGTGTTAAACTTAGGTGGTGCTAGTGGAGAGCCTTCTCTACCTTATGATAACCAAAGCATGGGAGATTTTGTGCAGGACACATCCTGAAGAGAACTAGTCCCTATTGGTCTTCTAACATTTAACGACTGTCCCGAAAGTTACACAGCATTGTGATCATTATTCCAAAAATGCGGTCAAGGGTCTGAACTTCCCTCCTACAGAGAAAATGGACATTCTGGTTAAGGTTAATCTTCTGAGCATGCAAAACGAATTACAGCAATTAAGACAGAAGAGATATGAAAACTCAACATCCTTTAAATATACATCATCTTGGGGAGGCCATTGTCCAATTCGTCACAAACTGATGATATGATGCTGCACAAATGTCCAGTGCTTTCTGGAAGCAAGTATTTCATTTGCTGAGGTAACTCCCTAAGCATATACACATAAACACAACCTATACTGAGAGTGTAGCATTAAAGACAGATATACAATTCACATATTTCACAAAAAGAAAATGAAAGATACATACATATCCGTGCATTTATATATATATCAGTGATTCCCAAACCTTGGCCTCACCACTGTCTGCATGACATACCATTTTTTTTTACAGCAATAATGAATTTTTTTTGTTTTTAGGGAGCTGTCCCTAAATTATGGAGTTGCTATTTGAGGTATTAGAGGTTAGGTATAAATCGTTTTAAAAATTGTAACTTTATTTTTATGCTTTGTCTAAATCACAACCCTAATTTAGTTGAAACGGTTATATCCCGCTTAATTGTTTGTGGACAAAGAATCGATGTTCTCAAAGACTAAACAACATAATGAATGTTCTTCCATAGTTCTGCTTCAAGACAAGCTTACCTCAAATAACACATTCAGTTTAATTATTTGAACAAATAAAATATAAAGAGGAGAGATGGAATGGGAAAGGACGCCAGGCAGCCAGCGAGAGTGAGAAGTAAGCAACACCCGTATACATAACATACATATTTAAACAGTAAATCTGTTAAAATGGAATCTCTACACAGCATTATAGATGAAAGTGGTCTAATTCCAAACAGCAGAAAATGATTCAAAATATAAGGAACTGAAAAATACCCTAGACGATTATTCCTGTAGTCAAGGACATATTCCTGAAAGGGGTGAATTGTGTTCAGAAAAAAAACTCACAAAACCAGACGAAGAATAAATACAATATAAGCACAAGAGACAAAAACAGGAATTTTACTTCTTAGGCAGACCACAGTAAAGGTGCAAACAAGAGTTGGTAAGAGTTAAACATTAAAATCCACAGATGAATTTACTTAACAAATAAAAGCTCACATAAAAAAGGCTCCTTAGACCAAAGGTTGCCATTGAGTTAACTTTCTCAAGGAGTGACATCCTGCGAGGCCTGCAAGGTGACAGGCTACTGAAAAGGGGCACTAAGGGCACATTGTTGGGACACAATGGCACTAAATTACACCGATTCTCTCACTAGAATTTTCTTGCGCTGGTATGGAGATCAAATTACAGGCAGAGCGAGCAGAATTTCTCAAACAATAGCTGACTGAGGGCTGTGTCCGCCGTGGCGTAACCGCTGCTGGGTGTTTCCATAGCGACAAGTCCACACCTTGTAGCAGTACCAGCTGAATAATGTAGAAGTTATTTCACATCTTTTGTTGTTTCTTTCTAGACCGTATTCCTTAATTGGCCATACAGAATCGTTGGCCGGTGCCACGTGTTGGTGTAAAATACAAACTTAACGTTTAACCACTGCATGCTAAATGAAACATTAATCCCTGAAACACAAAAGAAACATTGACATTTATGAAAATCCATGGAATTTCAAAAAAGGGATTACTCGCATGTCGTGCTTAACACAGCTTCATCTCCTTTAAAGAGAGACATTGTATTTCTTGCACTGACCCATTAAGTTATTTTAATTGAGTGCATGGGTACATCATATTTATTAAAAACACACATTCAGGCAGGTACCACAAACTCAGTGATGAGAGACAACAGAGCAACAGAGACATAAGATGACTAAGGAAGTATTATATTTCATAGCGGAACCTCCCTACCTTATGAGCATGGAAGGTAATTGCTTCTCTGCCACAATGAGCTGATTTCACTATCTCAGAAACAAGACTCAACTGCAGCTGCGGAACTTGAACTTTATTAACAGTGATTAATTAAAAGTCTCTTGGGATAGGTACTTACTTGACAATTTAAAAAGTGATCATCAATGTACCTACCTTCATTACTTTAATAGATTACACCATGAAGTAATAAAAACAGTGTGAAGTAGTTAAAAAGAGTTCTGTTCAAATGCAGTAGGTTTCAAATAAAAAACACACACGCATACACACTTTGGAAGGGAGAAAAACAGGGGGGGGGGCGGTAGAGCTAAGATGCGACGGCTGACCACTGAAGGCCCCTCGGCTTCTGGGTTGCGTGGAGAGTCCAAAGGTGGAATGTTTCCTCGCAAGTGCTGCAGTTCTACATTCAGCCACTTGGGCGGCGGTACTCCAGCCTGCCCTCCCTCCCGCTCGAGTCTGTCGTTCGTGCTATACTCCCGTTTTCTCCTTGATCCAGCTGCGGAATTTCGTGACCCGTGTGTATATTCCTGGCTTGTTCCTGCGGGCACAGCCGTCTCCCCAGCTCACCACCCCCGCCAGGAACATGCGCCTGTTGGCACCATATGCCGACATGGGGCCCCCAGAGTCTCCCTGGAATGGGGCAGGAAGGAAGTGTCACTATGGACTAATAGACACATTTGGGGGCCCATTAGTGACCCTAGGGGCCAGATCAGCCAGTCATCAGAGGCGAAGGTGCACACTGATGGTGAACGGCCCTACCTGACAGGCGTCCACCCCCCCGCTCAGCACGCCGGCGCACAGCATCCGCGAAGTGATCTGGTTGCTCATCAGCTGGTTGCACACGGTCTGGTTGATGATCCGGACTTCGGCCTTCTGCAAGGTCGAGGCACTGGAGCCTGAGGGATACATGGCAGGTTAATCAGCAGCGACTGCGGCCCTTAAAAATTACAGCAGGAGAGAGTAACAGAGGCACACGCACACTCACGCATTATCATTTAGCTGACAATGATAAACTAATAAAAAAGGCAAAACAATTCAATTCATTTTTATATAGCGCCTTTCACAAAAGTTATGCCAAGGCGTGTTGTGGTACATTGCAAAATCATGAAGAAAAACACAGGAACAGGGAACAGGGACGAGAGAGAGAGAAAGAAATAAATTAAGAAAAAAAAGAAAGAAAGAAAAAGAAAGAAAGAAGACAACAGAGGAGAAGAACCAAAAACTCCCAAGTAGGGAGGGGGAAAAAAAAAACCTCTGGGGGTCCGAGGCCAACTTGCTGCCCAAACCCCGCCCCCTGGACATGCTAACATTATAGAAAAAGAGACAGTGGGCTTGATTGCTAAAAGCAAGGTGTAAACAATGCCTTCTGCAGTCAAATGGATAATGTTGCAATAGAGTCTATAATATCAGTTAAGAAGCAAATGTAATTACTTTGCAGGAAATTCTTGCATTTCATGCTAATTCCCCCACACATAGATACACACAGGGGTCAAACTTACCCCCCTCTCTCATGGCACCCCAGCCGGTGATCCAGACGCTGCTGCCAACGTCGAATTCGTGCGTCTCCGAGGGCAGGCAGACAGGCCAGATGCTCTGGCTGAGGGTCACCGGACTGTCCAGTTCCATCAGCGCGATGTCATTGTCGTAGGTGTACTCGTTGTAGAAGGCGTGCGGGATGATCCGCTTCAGGTTCCTCTTCGCGGTTTTTTCGGTTATCTTACCCTGGACGTGCAGCCCCAGGTAGGCCTCCCAGGGCTGTGGCTGGGAGTATCTGTGGCCACACACACACGGGAGCAGAAGAATCCTCACTGATAGTCCGCCGGATCCTTTAAAACTAGGCCCAAAGTCTTTTCGTTGCTTAGTTTAATTTAATGGAAACGCAGAACAGCCACTCCTTGTTTGGCGACTACCTTACCAATGATTAGTCTGGACACACCTACTGAAAATCACACCCTAAGCACTCCTCGAGGTTATGAAGGAAGTAATGTCTTGTGAACAAGGAAACAAGGAAAGAGATGGAGTATTGAGGCAGATGACCTGCGCCCCGCGGCGGGGGGGGGGGCGGCGCCCCCCCCCGCCCCCCCCGCCCCCCCGGGCCAGAGCTGAATAAATCCTCTATTTACAACTTCAGAAATACCCCCAAAATACGAGGTCTCGATACGTTGATTCCTAAAGCATCTTTTGAATCGGAGAATATCACCTTTGGTTAACAAAACTATTTTCCTATGAAAAACAGCAGATGGTTTACAGTCCAGCTCATTATCTATGAATGTGAAAAGTTCCGTCCAAGTATAAGTCATTATTTTAATATAACAGTTGCTGTGCAAATGCAGGGATGAAGCCTGGGTCACACTTATATCCTAACTTTGACAGTCTGCATGAAGAATCAAATATTTCACAGATAATAGTTTAGATTTGTAGATTTCCCATCTTGTATGTTTATGCAGAAGCAAGGCACTTTATCACAGACACTAGTTCAAAGCTTTGTAACTCCAGGGCTGATATAGCACAAGCCCTCCTTGTTATTTGACTTTCTCATAATATGGGTTAAACTTCTAAATTGTATTTTCTGGCCTAGAGCATTTGGAAAACCAATGAAACAAGTTAAAGTTAAGAAACAGATCAAAAAAAAAAAAGCCGATGGACTTACAAGCCCAGGCGGATAGGAATTTGCCCATACAAGGGCCTGCAGGTGGGCCATGATGTTTTTCTTGGGATTAGAGGACTAGGAGTCCCATATGTTGATCTCCTTTTATGCAAGAGAAAAATGGGCTGTACTGGCACTCGAGCCAGTAGTCCTTGTGTGTGGAATGAGTTTCTCATAGTACCATAGGCACAAACTTGCAAAGATGCAGAGAGGACATCAGCTGCAGAACGACTTGTCGGTATAGGGGTAAGAGTCATCTCCTTCAAAGATATTTTTGTTTTCAACAAAGATTAAATAAAAATTGACACTTTGACCTATACTGTTAATCAAACAAAGTGTCCCCAAGGGTAATGACAGCTCCTTCATTAGTCAGACACAGTCCGGGGGGGGGGGGTATACTGGGCCCCA
>JAODLD010000144.1:425601-452871 GCA_026781065.1 Mormyrops boulengeri
GAGAGGGAAGTCTGGGTTTCCCTGCTGAGACTGCTGCCCCCGCGACCCGACCTCGGATAAGCGGAGGATGATGGATGAATATTAATAAACAAAAGGTTTGTTTTCAACAAATGGTACATACACTATATACTAGTGGTGTAAATCACAGCTTTCCTTACGATACGATACAGTATCGATTCCTTAAGCCAACGGTTCGATTTTTTTTTTTTTGATACCTCAGAAATTCCCACGATACAATTCGGTTTGGTTCAATACTGTGATTAGTAGTCGAAATGATGAAATTTCACACAATCCTTTACATTTCAATGAGTTAAAAAAGGCAAATATAATTAGAATTTTATCATTTTATTGGGAACTGTAAACAAAATCTAGTGTAGCCAAGTATGTCCCATAAAACAAGCAAAATAAAGTGCAATAAGGTAAAAATAAAAAACACTGCATGGACAGAAATGTCGAATGAGGAAGATTAACATGACTGACTTCTGCGGTGAAACAAGTATGTCAGTAATCTTCTTTAAGAACTTTTTTTTAAGAAAAATTAAATGGTCAACGTGTTCAGGAGACTGTGTGCTCTGAGCATAGCATCCTATGTAACCGGCCGTACTAAACATGCGCTCTGAAGGTACGCTAGCTTGCGAGCTACTTATAAATGACCAAGTCAAAATGATCTACCTACTATAAAAATATTGAGTATTATTTATTATTTATTATTACTACTATTATTATTATTGTTAATAATAATAATAATTTCCCTTTGGGATAAAGTATTTTTGAATTGAACTGGGATTTTAGTTCCTTCACCTTTCTATTTCTCCGCTCGCTTTTTGGAGGGAAGATAATGTCGTTTTTATGAACAGTCCGAAAATGCCGCTCCACATTTCCCTTCTTCGGAATAGCAACGGAAGACTGACAGATGAGGCAAATGCACTTCGAATATGACATGGGTTTTTTATTTTGGGTTTTGTAATAAGGAGACCATCCTGTTCAATGTCTCTAGTTTGGCTGATGCTCTTTTGCAGGTATCCATGTTGTCACTTGTACTAAGAACCCTTTCTGAGGCTGAACTGGTGGCAGGGATGCAGCGGTAACAAAGATAAGCAGGAGGTTCACTTTAGGAAAGGCAGTTGCGAGGATTTTCCGCCATTCCAGAGCACTGGTCTCACTGTCCACACCAGGAGCTTGGAGGTAGTTTTCCAATTCAACTTCAGATGACTTGGTCTGTGAGTCCAGCTGCTGCAGCAGAATGAGGATTCTTGAAAAAGCTACCCAGTGTCGTCTATTGCTTTTTGGCTGGTACTGGTGCTCCTCCCTCAGCTCCTTCTGTACTGATGAGCTGTGAAGTCTTGGAGCTGAAAGGCTCCAGCTTTCTTGCATTATTTCAGCCACAGCTCTGACTTTAAGGGCATTGACTTTCTCAGGTTTCACATAGGAGGTTTTGAACTGAGGATCAAGGTTGGATGATATGTTCAGAAGATCATCAGTGGTAGCATCATTAAATTTGTCCTTCATGTAGCAGCTGACTATAGTTTTAATGCTCTCTTTGAGGTTTCAGTCCTCATCCTCTGGCTTCAGGACCTCCTCACTGTGCAAGTGGGGCACAGGCTTCACATATGATACACTGATATATGATTCCCCTGACAGTACATCTATGAAACTAGCCAGTGGATTTAGAGCCTTGTGGCTTGTGGACAGACTCAATGATGTCATTGTCTTGCCATGTGGGCAGAAGGTGGGGTCCCCCCCCCCTCAGCAGATCGTACCTTTACAATGGCCTTTTCCTGCTCCAGCACTCCTCACCATTTTTTGACAGGATCCCCATCTTGTTGGTGATTCTGTAATCAGTTTCTGCTTGAACTTCCTCTTGAGCTGCTGCCAGATCTATCTGAGAAATGTTTTCGCCCAGGGGTTTGAAACCTCGGGTCGACTACTTTTCAAAAGTTTCCCGAAGCCTTTTTTTTTTTCAACAAAACTCACTGGCATCAGATCTTTCGCCACGAAGTGAGTGATTGCATTTGTGATATGCCGATGCCTTTTTGATGTTCTACTATATGGGGTCATAGCGGCAGATGTAAACTGAGTCGACCGGTTACGAACAGCACCGCTGCTGGAGGGTTCATTTTAGCAATCAACTTGTTCAATCGGATGGTATTTCTGAAGGTGGTGAAACAGGTTTGTTGTATTGTGTCTTTGTTGGGACCTGTTGGTGGCATATCTTGCAGACTGGCTTTATCTGGGTTTGGTCTGATTGGAGATAACCAAACTACTTCCACACTTTTGACGACTTCTGTCTTTTATTTGGTATTATCTCTACCTGAGCAATTGACACATGTTCCTCTTGTGCTTCACTCATCAGGATGTCCTGGTTGCTCATCTTTTCTCACGTACATGACCATGTTGCTGATGTTTATAACATTGCTTCTTCGTGGGGAATGGGCAAATTTGCTGCGTTGAGTGTGATTGGTTGTTGTGCTGGAGTTGCACCAAGCCTAAGTGCTGCATGATGGGTCACAGGCATTTTCTGTCTTATACAGGGCAAACAAGTTTGATGGAATTTTATAGCCTACGTTTATCATTGATATCCTCTGTTTTTTTTCTCAAGGAAATAATCAAGCTGTTTTTATCGCCTAGCACTACAACAAGGATGAAAATGATCGAGTGTAGATGTGTTCCCATGACAATGAAAAGCAACGTAAACTTTAAACTGATTTTTGAACATATAGTAGATAATCTTGAAAAGGAATAATAATTAAAATTGCAAAGCAAATTTAAAAGCAAACAAAATAAAAAGAACTGGTATTACTGGATGGGACCCATATGCAGTATGAAAGCAAAATGGTTTGGCAGAAGTGTGGCAGAAATATTTTGGTGTATTCATGTGTAAGTACCAGTATAAATCTTATGGTTATTCCTGCCCAAAGGACTACCACGAATTTAAAATTTTCGCGATTCCTTATCTCAAAGCTCATTTAGCACAACCCAGTCTGAAAAGGTTCAGTGACTGAACTTTAACATCTGGTTGCAGCCCGTTCACACCTTATCGGTTTTTGCTGGAGGTCAGTGTTCTGTGGTAAATGCGTGCTGATTTCCCTGGGACTTTAACAGGGAAGGTCTGCTTTAGGATGAGCACAGATCTACATGTCCCACTGACGTGTGATTTCTGTCCAGACACAGAAGCCTCTGATCACTGTGCTCTGGGTGGCTCCCCCACACACCTATAAGACAGCATGGACAACATGGAGGAGATGACCCTGAGAGCCAACCAGCTGACAGATGAGGTATGTCTCTTCCATTTATTTATTTTGTTTTCCGTACATGCTAATACATTTTTCTAATATTCGCATCATCCCGCTGAGGGGTGGCTTAATTGCAAAATGATGATGTGAATGAAGACCCTGTTTGCTTTCACGCCTGACTGATTTCCCCTTTTGGCCTTTTCTCACTTCCCACTTTTGTCTCTCCTCTCTTCCTGCTGCCTCTGTGGGACGGCACAGATGTGGGTGGGGCAGCCGTGCTCGCTGGTTCTGCCTGGCTAATCACCATGCAGTGTCGCCCTGCTGTGGGTTAGGGTAATCTCAGTTATGGCTCCTAACCTCATCAGAAAGCAGTAGTCTGAAACCTCATTTTGTCCAGTCCTTATTCAGTGCACCCATCAGTCAGGTTTGGTTTGTGTTCTCTGTCGCCTTACGGTAATTAACTAGCTCTGTTTATGGCTCATTTTATTCCCTTGGATGTTGGTGGTGCATCTTGATATCCTGTTAGACAGATTCTGATCCATTCAGTGCTAGTTTATGTATACATTATTATTTTTTGAAAGCTGACTAGAGAGACGGCCTCAGATTTTTTAAAGGCAGCGCCCACGTCTTAGTACTTGGTTATATAAAAGCGGCGTGTCAATATTAGCTCTTTATCTAACTGACCTTAGCCAGTGCAATGTTCCTGTCCACCAGGGTGAGCACACATTTCATACCGGATCATTCATCAGACCAGGGTTTTTTTTCCCTCACTGCTGCTCTTTCGTCCATCTTTCTGACCCACCACTAGCTGCCCCTGCAGCTTAGCCTTGCGTAAGGGGCCTGTCCTCCATTTACTAACTCTGTCAGGTCATTGACTCATCTACTGTGAGTAGGAAGGAAACGCCACAGCCCAGCCCTGTTTACAGTAATTAGACCCTGCATGACGTCAGGCTTGGTTTGTGTTTGCTGTCAGTGGCCTTCCTCTGCTCTGCTCAGTGCTATGGTTGTCACAGAACTTCCTACTGTGCATTTGAAACATGCTTGACATGGAAAAATGACTAAACAGGACATGTGACGCTTTTACCACCAGGGTTCCACCTTTCCTGCAGCAGATTGAAATGCAGCCCCTCGGTCATCACTCAGGGCTTCATGACATTGACAGTGCATGCTTAAATCTGTTAGCTTTTGAGTTAGGAAGAGGGACAGGAAGGGTTTATTTCTCTGTCAGAGTTGGGTGAGGGAACTGATCTCCTGTTTCTCCACTTGCAGTCGCTGGAGAGCACCAGGCGGATGCGGCTGCTGGCCGAGGAGGTGAGGCGAGGGTGCAGCCCCCCCCAATCACTGATCGCACAGCTCATCCTGCTGTGCTGCTCCTGTTACTCTGCCCAAATGAATTATTAGAGTGGAAAGTGTTAATCCCTCAGTGCAGTTATGAGTGTTTCTCTTTGACTGTGTTCCGACCCGAAATGCTGCTAAACTTGTGTGGCCTAAAGTTGTCTTTTGGCCCAAACTTGTGTTTTTATGTATTGATAGCATCGTTGTCCAGGATAAATGGTCCATATCGAGTGAATAAATGTACAGAATTTCACCAGAAGTTAAACCTCAGCTGTTATCTTCTGCAGACTCAAGAAACGGGAGTGAAAACAGTGGAGATGCTGGATGACCAGGGACGTGAGTGTTTGCCCTGTAGCCTTTAACAAAGAGACGCACAGTTCTGACTGACATCATCATCGTCAGCAGCAGCATCATCATTCTGCCCCCAGCTCACACCATGCTCCTGCCCCTTTTCCCCCCCCAGATAAGCTGAACGACATCGAGACCGGGCTTGATAAGATCAATGAAGACATGAAAGTCGCGGAAAAGAACCTCACTGAAATGTCCAAGTGCTGTGGCCTCTGTCTGTGTCCATGCAATAGGTAGCGATAAGATGCCATTTCCCACCGAAGTTCAGCAACTATTTTCTGGTTCCAGTTTCCTGGGCCGTCTTGACCGGGGACTTTTGTAGCTCCCGGCCACTTTCGTGCGTCGCTTTCTCAACACGCAACAGGAACTTAATGCTAAATGAGCCGCAAAAAGCTCATAGGTTAAACTTCACATGTAATTTCATACGAAACCACACTGCCATCCCAAATCGCGTCCTGCATTGGTTCAAAACGGGATGCGGCATTTTATTTATTAAGACCCATAACATGTTAATAATTCATTATTAAATCTGGCCGGCAGATTGGTCTTTTGTTTTCAAATAAAAAACAAACAAAAAATGTGACATTATTCTGCTAAGCTTCGCTGCTAGCACCTGATGATTATTAGGCAAAAATATATCAAGTATTGATTGAATTTTCTGAAGCAGAAACATGGGGATGCTAGTAGAAATGTATTCATTAATGCATTTAATGTGACTGCCATGCAAAGAGAATTCCATCTGCTCAGTTTTTGCTCCACTACTTCTGCCTTGTTTCCTCGCACATCGCGTAGGTTAGCGCCAGTGCTGGTGGTCAACCAATCAGCAAAGTTTATCAGTGTAAGCCCCACCCCAGAGTTCTGGATTGAGCAAAAAATATCTACTCCAGAATAGGGACCACAAAAAAGGGGTTCAGGAAGTACCTCTGAGTGGGAACGTGACAGAAGTTTCTGGTTCCTGAAAAGGCTTCCTGTGGTGCCTACATTCACCATTACCCTAAGGCCCCTTCAGGTCCCCCATGCTCTTTCCCCGAGTCACATGACACTTGCATTTTATTTAAGACAGTTACTTTCCACTGTTCAATTGATGCTGGTTAACGGGAGCGGCTGATTCAGGGTGAAGACGACCGACAGAGGATACAGGCGTGCTCCGGACAGCGAGAGCAGCAAGGGGGCGGTCGTGTCCAGCCAGCCTGCAAGCTCCCGCAATGGGCAGCCTGGCCCAGAAGCCAGCGGCCCCTACATCAAAAGGTGAGACAGGCTCGCCAGCAGAAAGCCAAAATGGCCAACTGCTTCTCAGTGCCACGTACATTTAATGAACCAGAGCAGAAAGGCCACACATCAGCCCCAGAGGGGGTGGTACCACCTGACATGCTTGGTCTTGTAGGATAACAAATGATGCCCGGGAGGATGAGATGGAGGAAAACCTGGGCCACGTGGGGAATATCGTGGGCAACCTGAAGAACATGGCCCTGGACATGGGCACCGAGCTGGACAAGCAGAACAAACAGATCGACCGCATCAATGAAAAGGTCTTTCCCCCCTGCACCACCACCGTATGCTGTTTATAATTTCGCTCGCAGCCTTTCCAACACCCTGCTGTTACTTTGACTGCTACAGGCGGAGATCACTAACGCCCGTGTCCAGGATGCTGACAAGAGAGCCAACAACCTGCTGAAGTAGAGGGAGGGGCATTGCCCCGCTACTCATTATCTCCTAATGAGTCCCCGCCCCCTGCTTAGCTTCCCCAACCCGGAAGAGAAACCTAGCGGGGGACCTAACCGCCAGAGTGCCAGTGTTCACACGAGATTGGAGGCACTGTGGTCACGTCACTTCATAAAGCTGTACATTCTGTTAGTTACGGGGGTAGCGATGCATTCAGACCAACGGTGGGTAGAGTTACTGAGTGCGGCCAATAGACTCCTGGCTTATGACCTAGTGAGGTACCTGACTGGACGTTAGTCAGACCACTCAGTGATAAGACATCAGTCTCACCCACTGTTGTTTTTCAGGTTTCTTCTATTACATGTCATTTCTAAAAGTAAATGTGCTCCAGTCTTGGCACTTTCTGACGTCGCTTGTGATTTTCTTTTTGCTAGTATCGAACACAAAGTGAAACTCGTAATATAATTCAGCTTATAAGTAACACTCATATAGATTTGAAACGTATATATTTGATTATCGCAGTGTTAACACAGCTCTGTTTCAACTTTGTGTTTGACTGTGTTATTTTTAAGATCCCTTTCATTATTTTCCAGTTCTGTCCTATTTATACATGTTGATTGCTTATAATTTGGTATTTCTAGTACCAGATGGACAATCTGTTCAATGCATTTACCTCTGACCACAGTAGGCATTGATCACTTATGCTGTATTTCCTGCTCACGTTAATAAAGTAACCTTTAAATGTTTATACACTTGCGCTAAATTAAACTTGACATTTGCTTGTTGTTCTGTAATGAACCATATTTTTACGTGAATTTTGTGGCTGAATTTGGTTTGTTGCAGTGTGTTTCTACTTTACAATGAATGGTATGAACTGTACCTTCAAGGCGCTTATTAATGGGGAGAGTATGGAAATAATTTTTAATAATTGCTTTGTGTCACTTAGATGTATTATCTATACACGTATTAAATGTTGTCACTTACTTTGAGGTGGGTTGCAGGGACATTACCATCCAATGCTGACATGCTTAGATATTTAAAGGATATCTGTACTTATTACTTTTATAGCTTTGAAGTGTAAAGTATTTTTTTCGGCGCCCGTTTGTACTTTTTAGGTCCTTGATTTCTCATATATATATGGATTAAACTGAATACAAAACCATTTTGCAATGGAAATTAACACCTGTGCATCTTTCTTTTTTAAGCCTGCTCTCCAGTCGCCTGGTTACTCCTTTGAATTAAGTGATTACCTATGAAGGATCGCACACACGCATATGCCAGAGCTGAGATTCCAGGTTGCCTGAGATAAGGCCCAGCCTGGTATGAGAAGTACTCATTGGCCTCGGCACAAAAGGGGGGGGGTGAGTGACCCCACACACACACACACACACACACATAACAAGGGAGGCCAGCGTTCCAACTTCTATGGCTCAAAGATTTAGGGACCTACAGACAACAGAATGGACCTCAAGGATAGGGGCCCCTCAACTTGACACACAGCCCCCCCCCACCCATCCCCGCTTTCCATCTCGCCTTAAAAACCACAGACTCACCCAATACCTTGAAGAAAGTTCTCTTTAAGTTTGGCCTGTGTATACCCTGTATATGTGTTTACTACTTATTGCTAGTCTCAATATCCATATAGGTTGTTTGTTTGTGTCCTTAGACAATCTTAGTGTTTTGTGTTATACCCATATAACCGTGTTTCACAGATTACCACCTATTTTACCCTTCTCACTTGAACCATTATATAGATATGGATAAAAATATATATATATATATGTATAGCTACCCCTACATACCTGCTCTCATGGTTATCCCAGAGGAATCGTGAAAGTTAAATAATGTAACCAGGTATCTTAGTGTATATTATCTAACCTGGGGAGCAAATCATTGGAATAAGCCACACCAAACATAATATGTAATTTCCAGATTTTTAATTGAAATTGGGATTACAACAAACCAACGGCCACACCTATCTGGGGGTAAAATGTGCTGTTTGGATGCAAATATGCGATGTGATGTCTGTACAACTTACCCAAAATGGCAACATCTGGTGATGTGCGACACTAACCATCTACACTATATACCGAGGTGAGTCATTAACATGCACAATGTAAGAAATTGTTAATTAATTAATACAGACTATATGAGGTATGAACCTCCAGGTTGGAATGGCATGTTTGGTCGCCAAATTGATGGAAAATTGCTCCTGAACTCAAATCTGGTTAGTGCTTATCATAAAATTGTATCAAAAGTTACACGCGTTTAATGAAAGTCAGCCTAGTCGTAAATCTGTCACAGACACCCCTCCAAAAGGCCGTCATCTAGATGGCCAGCCATTGGTTTAAGGTGGCGGGTTCTTGGTCATCCCTATTCATAAATTTTAGACCACTAAACCTGGCGCCTTAGATTCAGAGGAGGAGCCCTCCAGAAAACCATCAAGAAAATGCCGGAACACTGCGAAGCGCAGTAGAGAAGCCCGTCCTGAAGCCTGCCAGAAATTCTGCCCCCCCGCCTGATAAAATTCATAATTTTACAAATTTAGGGACCCCTGTAAAGTACTGCCCCCCTTCCCGAATCTGCCAGGGTGTCCATGCACCTACTGCACCCCCAGGTAAAGAAAACCAGTGGCTCAATACTTCCCTGTAGAAATGCAGCTGGGTAAAGGAGTTTAATCATTTCCTAAATGGCATGTACAATGCAAATGGACGATGTTATATCACAAACCATACAGTTTCCATTTAAATATTCATTCAGAGATATCCATTCACTCTGCAAGTGTAAACCGCTTATGCTCTTTTGTAACTTTACCCAAGATGTGTGCTTGACTCTTTGTTTTATAATGGTTGGTTCCTATGTCCTACATCCTAATGGCATACAAGATCAGAGCTGTGTCCATTATCTTCTAAAAAAGGGGTGCACTCTGTCTTGGGTCATCCGGCAGAACACTGATGGAGTCTTCGGCCTTACCACACAGGAGACACAACATGGTATACTCCTGGAGACCATAATCAGAAAAGAAAAAGAATTACACGAAGCAAGATGGAAGTACCGTGTTCTGCATGTACAAAGCATTCCATTGTATTGAATGCTACTGATTTCAGCTCATTTGTTAAAAATCCTTGCCTACTGAAGACAGAAAGAATACGGAGGGGGGCTTCACCTGATAATCATCCACGACGGAGAATGTGTACTCGTGCCTGGCTATGATGTGGTCACAATTTTTGCACACATCTATACAAGAAAAACATTTCAAAGGAGGTACCAAATCCCACGTGTAGTGCCCCTAAATGACAGGTAACAGTCGCCTACGGTCATATGTGACAATCTCCTCTCCATCCTCATCCTCTGTGGCCTTGTTGCTGATCAGCACAAAGTCGCGCTGGTGGCACTTGGCACAGCCAACGTAGTTCATCAGGTACGAGCCATCTTCCAGACATGTGTTTCCCTGCAAGAGCACAAAGTCTTTGCAATCAGCAGACTACATTAGTGAAAGTAAAGGTTCACTCTTCACTGCAGATATTCCTTTCCATTATACACACGTCATCTGGTGAAATAGAGGCAAACCATGTAATGAGCCCGTTAATAATGTTGCGACCTTGTGCCTGATTTGGCCATTATTCTGCACGGTTACCAACTTCAGTCAGCTGGCTGGAGTGAGATTTTTAAATCGATACTATTCACACGCATTTACATTTATGTAAAAGTTTTATTACCTTGTAAATAGTCTGTAAGGTTTGCAAACTACTTGCCGTAAGATTTCTTGAGTTCACCCGTCCCTGAGAAGTCCTAATATCGCTACTATAAAGATGAGGTATTTGCAGCAAGTTGACATGAAGGGAACATCAAATCAAGCTACTGTAAATAAGGCAACACGTGAAACATCGGTTAATGGCCTGGACGTTTGATAAGAAAGCCACATGTAAAGGCCAAGAAAGGGATTAATTAAATATTTAACCGAATACGTACGTGCCAAAAAAGATTATACAAATAAGCAAAGCTATAAACAGAAGTTGCTAAATAATGTTTACACGTGCTTCCTTAACATACGTAATTCCCAGGCGCCAACTTAATACCTTTTCCCTGGGTGCAGCTACTTGGGCTTGGGTGGAACTATTTGGACAACGTACAGTATTCCCTCCTTTAATGAACTGACGCATATTCTCATGATACCCTACCGTGAGGATACCTTATCGCGGTGTTCCGTTTGATTACAGGTTCGATCGAGCAAGCAGATTGCTCATACTATTGAAATTCCATTTTATAGTCACCACATAGCTGGTTGTTTCTTTAGACATGTGATGAATACGGAATATGCAACATTCGTAAGAGTTTCAAAGTCTCAGGCTCGCGTATGCTTTCGCATGGGTGACTGCACGAACCCGCTTGACAAGCCTCTTCCTTAAACTGCACTTTTAGCAGTGATCAAAAGACTTACCCTATCAGGATACTCTTTCTGTACGCAGTCGGTGCACATTATTCTCCCGTTTCCTGCGTTATTATAAAAGGCAAATAGTACAGCAATACCCTCAGTGGTTATTACAACGATCCAAACAAATATATAACCAAGCAGTGCACTTCCGCCAAGGCGGCCTTAGTCACGTTGCGATTGAAAGAGGCGTTTACTCCAGTAGACCGAGGCTGCAAAAAAGCGATGCACGTTGCACAGCTTCCAGAATCAGTCAGCTCTCAAGAGCATGTTACAATTTTTAACATATTTTACTAAATTTGTTGTAACCCAATCGCTATAGTTATGATTTTTTTCCCTTGATAAACATGATTTAGCTACAGTTAATGCAATTTAACCTACGGCTGAGTGTATTACTTAACTTAAATACACATACATTCATAAGGTTATGGTAAAAAGCATGCCCTGGCTAATAAAATCGTACTTTCAGATCATAACTGTGAATACTCCTGAGATATTGGTGGTTAATGTTATTAGCGAAATATTTAATATACTAAAAGAAATAATAAAAATACTGAAGACGATTTAGAACGGACCGGACTACATCAGTTTTTCTGAAAAAAAAAAAATGGACGTGTTTTAAACGTCATCATAATGCGACGTGACTGCCTGTGACGTCATACAGGATGAGGAGAATCACGCTGTGCCATCTACGGACATGGCGTATATTGGACGCACGTGTAGCGTAAAGGGATTGGAACTGTAAACAGGCTATACCAGGAAAATAAGTATGATATCCTGTTAGTAAAATGTGCAGAACTTCGCAAAATCTACTACGGCGCGTTTTTAAGAAACATAAATATACTTAAGACTACATCAAACAGCAAAGGTATTCTTGTTACTAGCAAGCTGATTTGGCTCCCTGTACATCTGTCTTATAACACATGTAAGTGGTTCGGTTAAACTTTTAAAGCAAGCTGTACCCGTGTTTTCTGTTTTGGGGGTTGCTATTGTGCATGTTCTCTAACAGACCCTGTAATGATACGAAAGTTAAAGCTATGCAATTACTGCGCCAACAGTTGCGAAGGTCGTTGGGCGGTGAAGTTTACATTTTGCTAATAAAAAGGCTGAAAAAGCTATTTTTATGCCGATGTAGCGTGTAGTAAATGTGAATATTACGTACCACTTTAAAATTATTTACTATTATGGAATGCAACCTGGCACACAAATGTTGATTGAAGTGAAGTATCTCCCTCAAAGATACAGATAGCGATGGATTAAGTTCGGCAATGTGTTGTCACAATTTTTCAGGTTTTTCAACAAATACGTTACCTGGATTTTTTAAAATCAGCCTCATCTGACTTTTAGTTTTGATATTTACTAAATATTTTTTATTACGGATGACGTTTTTCTGGCGTGATTTCCATGGCTGCTGTAGCAGTACCACACGTCAAGTGTAGTGTTTGCGTTGCTGTTTCTGTGTACGGGTAGATGTGAATTACTATGTTGATACCAAGATAACAATATTCAGTGCTTATGAAGTATGGGGCAGAGATTCGGTCCTAACAACGATGATAATATCTTTGGAAATGGAACTAAGCGAAATGAGGGGGTTACGTACATATTTACTGCCTCGATCTCATCAGCAGGATTTGAAAGCTGTCCATAATGTTTTATTCCCTTGTAGTCCATAACGTAAATGTGGTAGGAAACCCAATGGTCAAACCACAGTTAATGATTTGCCAATATTTTCGACTTAATTTTCTGTCCAAAATAATTTTTTGAAGTGCTCTTAAAAAACATTTATATAAAGGAACTCAAAAAAGGACAAATATGCTATGTGGAAGTATGATCACGTAGATGGATACCTGAGAACCCATCATATGCCACAGATATATTACAGCCAGGAGCTATTTTTTTTTATTATTATTTATGTATTTTTTTATTAATCACATTTTCCTGTGAATCTCCTTCCAGTGATGGCCTGATGCTCCACCTCAGTGGCTGACATGGGGAGAGAGAGGAGATGCATCCTGTGTCATACGACACACAACACAAAGCAGGTGAGGATCCACACCCAGAGCCGGGATGCCGTGTACAGTGAGGTGTCCTGCTCCCCAGCCAATGAGAGGAGGCGATGTCTGTACTCTGTGCACGTACCAGTGCTAGATCAGGGGTGACCAATCTTATCCACAAAGGGCTGGTATGTATGCAGGTTTTTGGGATAACCTTTAGGTCAGCTGTTCAAACCCAGGTGTGAGGACTCTTCAGCCAATCAGTCCTCTAATTAATGACCTAATTAGGGAGTCGCAGCAAACAACATACAAACGGCCCTTTCTGGATAGGATTGCCCACCCCTGCTCTAGAGAAATTTGTACATGAAAATGCCAAGCTGTTTCCAAGGCGCGGGGAAAGCCGCGTCAGGCGCAAACAATCATGCCATGCCTCAGTCATTTAGATTGCACATTTTTACATTTTAATGTTCACACAAGCCACGGAATCTTGTGATCCTTTCTGAATTCTGTATATATTCCACTGCAGCCACATGGTTTGCTGTATGCATTAATGAGCAACTGTCCTTAATAAAGCAGCCATTGAGTGTAGTTATGCGATAGAAGGAGAGAAGGATTGTCTGATAAACCCTCTGATCCATCCTCATATCCCCGGACAATTGTCGGCTTGTTCTATTTCATAAAGCAGTCGGATTTATTGGAGCATGTGAGCAGTTCAGCAAACTGTATTGTGATTTGATTTGTAGAAAAATCAGTAGAAAAAGAGTTGATGGTCGAGACACCGATGGCATCATATTTCTGCCATATAGCTGCAGTAGTAGTAACAGAGAGATCTATACTGCTTAACGCTTAGTGGTCGACGACATGCATATAGTTAGGTCTTTGTTCAGCTTAAGCGGTACTGAGATCATAGCTGTATTGGTATGTGGTGGGATGTGTGAAGAGTGTTTTATCTCAGTTGCCATTCTGATGAACAGTGGTGAAATAGTTGGCCAAAAGTACTCAAAGAACTTTTCACATATTCAACTATTTCAATTTCACCTTGAACCTGTCTTTATGTGGAAAGCCGGAATGTTAGTTCTTTTTTAACACATAGAGACTTTTTCATAAGAAAAATGGAGGGGAGGTGCAGTCTTCAAGTCATTTCATGGCAGTGCACATACAGTGCAAGAGGCAGTGAAACTGGTAACCACGGCAACTAATCAGATAGTAGAACTCAGGGTTACCTGGAATTGTGCTAAATTTTACACTTTGCTAGAATATTTTATTCTTTGTTTATGTCTCAGTGGTATTATGTTATATAAATTTACATTACTCATCTCGCAAATTTTGATGCTACATCTCAAAGGTTTTATCGGTACAAACATCTGTGTTCAAACTGAGTCTTTTGGTATGGAAGCAGAAATCCTTCATGGAGATCTTGGTTGCATGTTCAGTGGAGGTCACAGACATTTAATCTTCTTAGCACATATTTCCTGGAAATTGTCCAGCTGTACTCCATTGAGTTCTGGGTTAATACTTTTCAAACACGCACTTCCAAACTCACCGTCGCACAACCAAAGCCGCACAACCCCACCGTCCACAATCTCAGCTGTTTTCAGGAAAATGCCTAGGATGGAGATTGTATTATGCATCTTTTAACTGATTTCAACAGCTTATTAAACAACTAATCATTTTACCAATATTGCATCTGTCATGCTTTTGAGTGAATTACTTGTTTTCACTTTGTGCATTTTACTGCATCTGTAAGATCTGTATTGCTTCCACTGCATTGCTGTGTCCCTGGCTGCATCCAACCAGATCTGACTGCATTTACACGCAGTTGTGCTTCCATTTTACGAGTGTTTACAGGCCTCCTGTAATTCCCTCTGCCCAGGAGCTCGGCAGTGATTGAGGTGTTTTGTCAGAATTCCATCCACACATGATTGGCTGTTTGAAAGAATCGAGCGTCAATGCTGCCGGACACCCAGGGAGCATCGTGATGCTGAAAGCAAGCGGTGAGCTAGTTCAGAGGTAGCAGTAAAGGAGACACAGTAAGGGTCTGTGCTGCACTCGCTGCCGCAATGCCTCTGAAGATAATGCCGCAGACTCTGAGATTGTCAGCTACCTCCTGAGCCTACAAGAATTGCAAGGAATCTGCAATGGCCTGGAACGGTGGAGGCCTGGAGTCAGGAGCAAACACCTGGAAAAAGCTCAGCATGGACTCTTCTTAAATGTGTGCTTGCAAACGCTCAGATGTTTGCCGTATATCTCGAAAAAAATTAGATTCTCTGCAATGAGAGCCTTTGTGGAGCTATCTATGCGTGTGACATTAGCAAGACGGTCATTGGTTCGACTCACGCCAAAAATAGACTGTACCGGGATACTGCTGTACAAACACCACCTAGGGATGTGCTCTTCACCTCTGAATGTTTCTAACTATCTTCTGCAGTGCCTTACAGTGAGAAAGAAGAGTAGTAATTGACAGGGGCTGTATTGCAGTGCACATTCATGGCCCTCAGTGCATCCAAATCAGGGTGTTGTGCCCAATTAAAATTTGGCATATGTGTGAACTGGAGACACATGTGTGTTGGGCATAACTGGAAAATAGAAGTCTGGATAAACATATAGTCTACACAGGTCAGAATGACGGCTGCATTGTTCACAAATTCAGTTTAAGGCACGTTAAGGAGTTTGTGCTGGATTAATTAAAGCCCATGTAGCACTTTGGGATAAATGTTTTTTAGATAGGTGAAATATATAAAAATGCCAAGGCATGTCAGACTACCTCAAAAAAGACTGACAGGCCTCAGACGCCAGAGGGGTAAGTGTGATGTAGATCCACAGGTCTAATGCTCAACACATCCAGATATAGTCGGAGTGTCTAGTGACTCTGGGCTTTTTAAACTCCAGGAGGGGCAGTCGCTAGGAAAAATAGTAGCATACATATAGATTCCACAATAGATTTTCCGAAAAGTCCAAGTTCTGTCACAGTTCCCCTAATTCGAAGTTTAACTTTGCATTGTGAGTCGGCCTTCCTGCTTCCTATTCTTTCTGAACACCTACTTTCACTTTTTATTTTTTATTCTTTCGCTTCTTTTACAGCCATGGCCTTAGCGCTCTGTATGGATCAGAAGGAGCCCCTCCTCACCACCCCTTTGTTCTGTGTTTCTTCAAGCAGCCATCCGTCTTTCAAAGGCTCGAAGGCGTTGAAGATCAAAGGAATGGATAATCAGATCAGACAGCTGTTTTCCTCAATGAAAATGGCTGCCATTTCGCTAAGTCCTCGAAAGCGTTACGAGCTGTGCACCACTCCGGCTCCAGAACGATGGCGCCGCAAATGGGCAGGTGAAAGTATCAAACGTAGAGCATCTGAGGGACTTTTTTGAACAGATCAACGTCGCCTGATATATACACCACAAAGGACTGATCCAGGTCAGCTGACCCAACACAGCACATGAACATAGACTCAAACTATCAGATTACCTATGAGTTCAGGCCACTGTTTGAGTTTAACTCGTTTTAATTGTATTTAACTTCTCATATCCTGCGTTTATTCAATGATTACAATCCACACTGAAGAAATAAATTCAGGAGACCTAGAAGCAGACATTGATGATCCTCTTCAGACTCAATCCTAAATATCAATATGGCAACATGGAGGATCAAATACTGACCTACTATCTGCTTACCTTGAATAATCACTTGTCTCTACAGCACTGGAGTGACACACCAAAGAAGGTCTTGGGTACATCGTCAATACAATCTACAAAAGATGAATTAGCAACGAGCATGATTAATGTGCATGTTGTGTCAGGTGGTAATGAAAAAATGGATGAAATTGTAATAGACTGGAAAGGAAAAGTGTCACTTTTTTAGGTCACCGCTTTCATTCTAGCTAAGCGCTGCACACACCAATCAGACAAGAGGATGTACAGCCTTTCATATTTAATGGCAGGGCTGTCTACATGTGCCAGCAAATGGTGAGTTATGCTCCTGTGTAATTCCATGTGTCAGTTGTGCAAAAGCAGACTCATGAATAGCCTGTCCTTCTTACATGCTCCAGCACCTTTTTCACTGTTTGTTTGATCGTTCACAATTTGGTTACTTGTTTGGCCCGACCAAACGTATCTCTGCCTTGTCCAGAAGTGCAGCATGCTGCTACTCTGCATGGACACGGCTCAGGTTTCTGTGATGGTCACCAGAGCATAAGGAGGTGTGGTTTAATGGGGTGAACCTAAGAGTCCTGGGCCTTCACCCTCAAGCCCTAGATCATTGACAGTTTCCACCCCATTTATGAAACCTCTGTGTTCAGAGTTGTGGTACGTCACATACAGTCCCACTCAGGGGATCATAGAGAATAGGCAATTATACAGAGGCATGCTCAGGAACTGTTTGGTTACAAAGTTCATTACGTACATGTTTTCTCCATTATCCCTAAACAATAAGGCATGACAGGCACCACTTTTCTGGATTGTTTTGACAGAGCTGAAAAATGTTGCTAGACACAATTACTGTTTGTTGCATGTTTAGGCTTTAATTAATAACTTCATCAAGGAGGGATTTTTTTCTTGCTGATGTGTAATATTAACAGAAAAATGCATGATATTAAAGAACAGCCTGCTTATTCTAGTGAAATTCATTAATACCTTAGTCTTGTTTTGAAAGTTTGGTACCCAATAAATCTGAAGCATCAAAATTTTTCCTTTTGTTAATTTGTTATTAATACCCATCAAGGGAAAAAACAAGGAAAGCTTTATAGCCTCAAGCCAGCTGACAGAGGAAGACAGAAGTTTGAAAATTTTACATAATATTAGAATCATAAATAGTCCATGTTTACATGATAGCATCAGGCAGTCACTGCAGATGTGTCAGCTGCACATTCGTGATGCGAATCTCCCGTTCCACCACATCACAAAGGTTCTCTACTGGACTGAGACCTGGTGACTGTAGAGGCCATTTGAGCACAGTGAACTCATTGCCATATTCAATGAACCAGTCTGAGATGATATGAGCTTTGACACGGCATCCCACTGGAAGTAGCCATTAGAAACTGGGTGCACTGTAATCATAATGGGATGGACATGGTCAGCAAATATACTCAGGTAGGCTGTGGCAGTTAAACGATGCTCAACTGGAACAAAGTAGGGTCTGGCTGATGGATGATGCCATCGCCCATTGCTGATGGCTGCCAAACACTGCGATCTTGAGGCAGCACAGTGATTCTCTTCACATTGATAATCCCAGTGTCTCTGCTAGGCACACATAAAAATTATTTAATTATTTTTATGTCTACCTGCTTTGCTCCTGCCTCAGTAAATCAGGGAGAATCAATTTGTATTGCAAAACTGAGGATTAAAATTTACTTACAGAGCGAACTCTCCCATTCTCTGCTAAACCTGTCTTAAACGAATAATTCCTAATCATTATATTGTTATTAACTCTCTTTTACTGTTTCTTGCCCTGCACATTTAACTGAGAATATTTAATCTTTAGGAAATACATAATAAATGAGTGATTTTTATGGCGGTGCCTGTTATAATCCTAATTCTCAGCATTGCATTTCAGCAGCCAAAGTTTAGACTACCTGGTCCGACTTCAGTGACTCAAAATAAGTACTTTTTCTGACTGGTTAATAATAGATAAAAATGACAAGTCAAACGTTACTACAAATCAAAATAAAAGAATGAAGTTTCCAATCACACCTTTATTCAGAAAAAAACCAAAGCGACAGAACACTGTATATGGCGAAAGTCAGGAATTCCATTTCGCAATCAGAAGAGTTCAGTTAGTTTTACTATGCAAAAAAATGCTAAATGAAGTGGTAGCTTTTTTAGCGACCAAGTCTGCCGTTGCCATTACTACACTATGACTAGTGAGCATAGCTGTGAGCCTTAAATAGCCTACTCCCGTACTTAAAATAGTAAGTTTAAGCAGAGGAGTAGGCTAACTGAAGCTCATGGTAAGTTATATGGAGGAAAAGTAAGGAAAGAATGAGTGAGTAGGGGAACATAGAACTCAAATGTACAAATAAATAGAAATAGTAATAAATTAATAGCAATAAAGTACTTAATGAATTTATGAATAGTCATTTTAAAAAGTGTAAAAGAAACTATATTCAAATTTACATTACCTTTACAAGACGACTCAGCCTCACTCCCTGGTCTTATTGTGCATCGTGATGTTTCACTGCAGACATCGTCATATGCCAGTTAGGTGCACATCACCCAACCCCAGCAATAATGGGCGCACATTGTGCCAAGAAAATATCCCCCACACTGTTACACCGCCACCTGTCTGAATTGTTGATGCAAGGCAGGATGGATCCATGCTTTCATGTTGTTTACTCCAAATTCTGCACCTACCATCTCAAAATCACAGCAGAAAACGAGACTTATCTGACCAGGCAACGTTTTTCCAATCTTCCTTTATCCAGTTTTGGTGAGTCTGTGCCCACTGCAGCCTCAGTTCTCTGCTCTTTGCTGGTAGCCCATCCGTTTCAAGGTTCGTCATGTTGTGCATTCGAAGATGCTCTTCTGCATATGGTGGCCCTGTATCCTGGGTGCTGAATTGGCTGCCCCCTGCTATGTCATGATTTGACATATGGGTTAAATGAACAGCATTTTGTTGTTGTGCACTGTGTGTTATGGTGTGTCAGTAATGACAACTAATCATTTCCCCCCTTCCCTTCTCCCACAGAACTGTGGCTCACTGGATGGTTTTTCTTTTTTCACCCATTCTCTGTAACCCCAGGAGATGAAAATTCCAGTAGATCAGCAGTTTTTGAAATATTCATACCAGCTCATCTGGCACCAAAAACCCATGCCATGTTCACAGTCACTTCAATCACCTTTCTTCCCCATTCTGGTGCTTCATGTGAACAACAACAAACAAGCTCCTGACCTGCATTAGCATAAGTTTAAACTTTGTGCTGCTGGCATATGATTTGCTGATAAGATATTTGCTACAACAAGCAGCTGAACAGGTGTACCTAATAATGTGGCCAGTGAGCCTATATCCTCATATAATGCAAGTATGAGGTAAACTATACTAAATATTATGCCTGTCAATGTGCCAGTCCTAGGCCTTGAAGTAGTTTGTACTGATACACAAGATGAGAAGAATACATATTTTTAAATCAGTACTTTAAAGGTTCTATTAATATATTTTATACTTCATGCTCTGATCCCTTCAGATAAAATCAATTCTCTGCATTTCTTCTGCCCTGATACATCCGCCCTGTCTGACTCCATGTATCTGCAGTGAAAAACAGGGATGGCTGTGTGATTTATTCTGTTATTTAGACATACTATAAATACACAGCTGTTAATGGGATTATGATGAGTGTAAAATGTAGGTTACAGTTTACGGATTCGGAGATGTTTTCCTTAGCTTAGAGAGACTTGGTCCTCTGAAAATTAATTGTTATTCCCTCAAAAACATTAAGCTCGATTCAACGCTGCCTCAGAAATCAATGCCAAGAATTATTACACGCTTTCAGACCCTGACGTCGTTTAAGAGCAATGGAAACTGTTTAATCCAAACAAATTCTGCTTCTGTGGTGTACATATAAAAATCTAATAATGAATAAGGAAATGATTTTTCAAAAAATGGACTGATGGTCTACCCAGAGAAATTAATTCTTTTTAATTTATTGATAACAAGAAAGTAATTTCTGCATTTGCTGAAAAGATGTTGTGCACGCAGTATACAGATTCAAACCAATTAAAAGCGTACCATGAAGCATAGGAGGAAAACAACTTCTGGGTGAAAACTGAAACTGAAACATGCGTGCCTCCCATGGACAGCAAATAAATATAAGCAAAAGTAGGAGAAAACAGTGGCCTTTGTCATGGAGTAATGAGTCTGATGAATGATTTTGTGCAGAGGTATTTGACCCTGCTTTTGGCGCATCATTCAGAATGACATAGGAGTCAGTAACCCATAATCTTGTTCTTTTCTTCTTCTAGAAAAAATATATATGCTTTTATTTCCAAATTTTGAGTGTAAGACAGCAGGAACAACTTAAGTGGAGTCCAACAGTAAGGCTGAAGAGGAAATGATTTAAACTTTTGGTCGGTCCCCTTTATCTCGAAGCTTTTGAAAGCTAATTCTCATTCCAGGAAAATATAAAACCTCGTTATCTAACCCTTAGGCTTCAAACAAAGCAGAAGGAGACAGGCTGTTTCATTTGCATAATATTTACCCTAATGGTTTTTCCATTAGGAAGGCACTCTCTTCCGCATAATAAAATGGCTCGAACTGCAAAATAATACACATCTGGAGAGATACAAACACTGTTTCCTGGAGCTTGAACCGAACAAGTAATGCATTAACTTGTGCCTACATACGCTGTCAGATAGTTTTCATAAAAAGCTTGATATTCTCTGGATTGTATAAGCTAATGAATACATAAAACCAGGGCTGTGCTGATCATTGCAATGGAGTATGTGCTCTTGGATTTTTCCTATCAAAATATTCTATTAAGACACCACCTTTATACATGTCTAGCTCATCTGTTTCATACTGCTGTCCAGGTCACAGAGATGCTCTAAGCACTGCTGACATTGGCCACAAGCGCCTGTAGCCCACTGATCATACTGATCACTGTCCTAAACTGCTAGACACTGTCAACTACTCCCCCGTGACCCATACAGCTCCAGAATGTTGTTCCAAAGTAACCACAGCATTTCGGCTTGTGCAACGCACACTCAAATACTCGAGCTCATAAATGGTTCATTAGTATTTTCATTCTTACAAAAGGAAATAATTGACACATGTAGCTAAAATTGCCAGCAAATTAACACATTACTGCAATGTCTTATCTTCTAATTAGAATGGGCTATTTATTAAATCTCCACATTGTTTAAGACTGCTCCTTGGTGTACTTTGGCCATCATGAATTAAGCATTATTATAAGCATTATTATACCCAAGTGGAACATGCTCTTTAACTAGCACATCTGCTTCATAAAAGCCAAAAAATGCAGTAAAATGTGAATTAATTTTCAGAGGGAATGCAGACTGGGAGGAATCTTTGGGAAGAATGTCAAAAATGATAAGAACTAGCATACAATTACAGGAAGTCCAGCGAAGGCCTAGAGAAAAGCGAGGTACCGTGATGATTTCCCAGAGCTTTCTGTGGCCACGGAGAACGTCTAGGTGTTAACCTTAGTGTGTCAACAGCAAGATATTACTGTGGAACCCATAAGAACTGAAAACAACAACAACAGCGTCTTTGATTACTGAGGAACCTAGCTGAAATCCCCGATGGTGCCCGTGGCTTATGTCATCTTTCAGTGCATAAATTCTCCTTTTTCTTTTCCAGCCTTTTTTGTGTGGCTCGGGATGCGTGTGCATATTTGAATGGTTTTGACAAATATGCTGTTATATACATGAAAAGGATGTACATTTTTCAGCTACCTAGGTATGTATGCATCAAGCCAGACACAATAACATGTAGCAAATGATGTGTATCTGATATTTTGGGATGTAATGGATATATTCCTGTTCATGTGGTAGTCGGTCTGTAGGAGGAGCAGAAGCTGTTTCTTGCAGCCGTCTTGGGAGGGAATGTCTGGTGAGTGGAGCCTGCTGCATCAATAAATTTCCCCTATGCCTTGTTGTCCTCTTTCATTGTACCATGTGCAATGACAATAAAGTCATTCATTCATTCATTCATTCATTCATTCATTCCCCTGGATGATGTTCTGTTTTGTTCCATGTCTAGTGTTCCAGATCAGGACCTCGAACCCCAGCCATTCCCTTTCCTACATCACTATGTTCATCATTGTAACAAGAGAACTTCTCATGCTCTCAATACTAACTCCTTTATCTGAATTCATTTATATTTAACAACAACCGATATAATTTATATTTTGTAAAGAGCCTGCGAATTTCATTTAGATTCCGAATGCAAAGCTATCCCAGGGGTTTTTTTCTCATTTAAATAATCAAATTGTAATATCCAGCATTGAATGTGACTGAATAAGTGAGTTCTCAGACAGCTCCACCACGCCCACATGAAGTAACGTAAAAAATGTCTGCAGGGGGAGGGACTCATTTGAAAATGTGTCCGCTCCATCACACTTTAATAAAATAAAATCTCCCCAAGCATACAGGACAGCTGAAATGTCATTTTCCTGTCTTCATTTTGCCTCATTCCTATCTTCCCACCTGACACAACCTTAATGGTTTGTTTTGCTCCAGTTCATTTTCTGCGCACGCTTTCCCTTTTCAAGACATCAGTTTATTGTGGTTCACCATTTCTGTAGCTACATTTCTGACTTCAAGCCTTTTGCTCCTCCCCGTCCGCTGGTATTCGGCTGAGGGTAAAAACTTTAGTGAATGATGACGGGGCATCAGGAAGGGAAGGCGGAAACTGCTTCCCAATGGGCTTAGACTCTGTCCCATTAATTAAGGGCCTAGCAGAAGGGGGTTGGATGGAAGGTGAGTGAGGACTCCCGCATTCCCTGGCACAAGGCAGCAGCCGCACCCCCGCCATCCTGCTTCTCGGACCCCCGCTTCGAGCTGAGGCTCGGCGACGGTGATCGATCAGCTGGGTAACCACACTCCGGTGAATTTTCCCCATCCTGGGATCAGACCTTTGCCATCTGTCAGTTGCCCGCACTGGTTCTGATCGCCCTGCTAGGGTATGGAGTGGGCGCTGGTGAATAAGATCCGGGCGAGACGTGGGCGCCCAACTACTCAGCAGCACATCCTAGCAGCGCATCAAGGAACTGGGTCAGCCTTTGAAGTGCCATAACATTTACTCAGTTCATTCTGCACTGTCTGTTGTCTCTCCGTGTGATTCAATTCATTCATGATCTCAATGCCGTATTTTCTTTTAAAAAAAAGCATTAAAAAACCCTTATTCCTAACTGTGTACATTTGCACTTTGCACTTATGCTCCACTTCATAAACTGCAGATGTTTTCCTTCATCTTGCTGTGCACGTGAATTCAGCTGGGTGATCACAGCACTGATAAAGCACCTTTTTTGTTAGCTTACTGATCATGCTATAGTTTTTACATTATTTTCTCTATTCTCTCTTCCATTTGGCATCACGTTCCATCACGGCTATAGCCACAATAGAAATCAGGATAAAGAGCAAAGAATTAGAATTTGCAATATAACTAGGTCTCGTGCAAATGGGGGTGGTGTATGGTTCTGTGCTCCCGACTGGAACCTTATTGGTTTGAATCCCGAGGCTGGCAAAGTGATCATATCATGGTTAGACCCTTAAGCAAGGTCCTTAAGCATTTCATTACACGCATGTATAATGCATGGCTGTGTATGTGTCATAAAATTTCAAACTGAGTGCACCTGAACTTAGAATGTTGAGATTTCTGGGAGATTTCTCGGCTATAATTTTGTATATCTATTACTATTACTGCTGCAGATAATCCTTTTGATGTGACATAAATTTGGATCAATTAAATTTAGATCAATTTAGATATATTGCTGACTCCAGGCACTTCAAGAACACCACCCCTGGCAAAGACAATACAATACTGTATTTTTAAGTAGTTCATTATTATTATTTATTTTATTGTGTTACTTTTTTGAGTGGATACGCTCAAAACTGTCAGGAAAAAAAGGTTCAGCTCTGGTACAGTTTTGTACCCCAAAGCATAAACAACATTGATGGAACAAAATAGCACAAAAATGCAAAAGCGGGACCAACTCCATATTGATGCCTATGGATTTAGAATGGGATGTCATAAAAGTTCCAGTAGGTGTAATGGCCAGGTGTCCAAATATGCAGCTAAATTAGCACTACATTTAATAAAAAAAAATGTGTGTTTTTTAAGAAATAAATTCATGTGTGAATTATGTTTCCCTCCCTGTTATTACATTCATGAATAGAGTAGTTGCAGTTCTGTTTGCCAGCAGTTTTAATCAGTTATTTTGATTTTATCAGAGTAGATTATAATGTGAATTTTTTTAAATGAACTGTAAATATACATGGACACAACGCGGAAGGAGATGACTGCGGGAGAGCAGGAACTGGCCCGAGAATGGTGCTGTGCAGCCCTTTGCAGAGAGGTGCCTTGCTCTGCTCAGTCAAGGTCACGTGAGAATCTTCACCCAGTGTCTCCTCCACCAAGAACTCCGTGTTTGTCTGCTTATTGCCTGCTTGCAGTGTATCTCAAAAGCCTTGCAGAGATTTTCCTGAAACTTCTTGGAGTGCTGTAAGTTCTATATTAAGGTTCGCTCTCAAAGCAGTTCTGGACCACATATACAGCTCTGGAAAAAATTAAGAGACCACAGCACATGAAGTAACGTAATTTCTCAGTTTACAGATGTGCATCTGTAAATAAAACATATATACAGTATATGCAAACTATAGCCTGGCTCTCCCTTGCTTGTCATTCATGAAGGGCTTCCTTCTTTGTTTTAAGGGTCTTCAGTCCTGCTTCTAGGAGCCTGATACGAACTGCCCTAGCAGTGCACTTTATACTGTACCTGTTTCCCATTCTTTTTGAAGGTCACTTGATCTCATTGTACAATTCAGGAAAAAGTGTCGGATAAGTTAACGGTCATCTCTGCCATTAGAAAGTCGCTTCCGCCCTTTACCTGACTGGTTTCTGGTCATTCCCAGTGTCTCCCTGCTTCACCTTCTTCTTGTGTTTTAGAAATTTTGACCCTGGAAGGAACCTGCTGCTCAGTGTAGCCTTCTGGCAGCAGAACCATGATTAAAAATTGCAGATTTGTTTAAAAATATAGAGTGGTCTCTTAATTTTTTCCAGAGTTGTATTTTGTGCAGATGGATGCATGCATTTAAACAATGCCAATATTAGATTCTTTCATTCACTATTTATAGTTTCTAAACTTGGGCAAACAAGTACATCAATATTATGGTGTATAAGCAAAACCTAACTTGACAGCCACCAAATAATAAGACAGAAAGAGACAGAGTTACCTGAAACCTGACAGGTTATCTTATACGAAGTATGGAAGAGCTCTTCCAAAGACAAGCAAGTTCATTCATTTTCCTAAGCAGTGTTCCACACACAGAAATGTCCTCTCTAACTTCCAAAGGGCGGAAGATGACGAATGCATTCAGGCATTGCATATTCTAAGCGTACTTTTAATTGGAAATGTCCTGGCAGAAATTAAAGGGTTCTCTCTCCGATAATTAGTCACTTACACCATGTACAATATAAACGGTCACTTATTACATAATGTACCGTGCAAAGCATACTTTCCTGTCATGCTGAGGCAACCCATAAAATACAGTTTTTCTTTCTTTTTTTTCTTTAAATGGGGTAACCTGTAGAGCACAGAGGGGAAGATCTATCTATTTTTAATGCTGTTGGGGTATTTACACCGGAGGCGAGAGTAGACAGTTGGATGTAAGGTGGAACCAGGGCCCCTGTTGCCTGACACAGTAAACCCAAGCTGGATTAGTGAAGTAGATGTGAGCTGGGAGAGGATGCTTCTGCATAACAGCTACTCCAGTGATGCATCTAGTTAAAGGATCATCACAGAGGCGTCCGTATGAGTTGACTAACTGTGTTTGGCCACATCCTTACACATGGACGCATGATCCATAAGCAGGCCGCACTCATCCGACACCTCAGCAGCCTCCCAAATCCTGGCTTTCCAAGTCCGAGTTTTGGAGCCAGTGTATTCCGATGCTTATACAGTATAGCACCCTTCGGTTAGCAGTCTGATCTTTGTAATGACCTTTTTTAATGATTATTTAACCGTCATCTCCCCCTCTGTTACATGGCAGACTGTGTGCTTTCCTGTGACAAACAGGAGACTGTCAGGCAGACCCAGCCCATCACCACTGATAAGGCTGAGTTTGGTAAGATCAAAGAAGCACAACGCGCCGGTCCATCTGAAACTGTCCCCAGAAACATGGCGTCATAAAGACTGAGGTGAGGATAGCAGGCAGCAAGATGGGAGAGGCTGGCGACTGGCACTCGAGAAGGGCGGGGCCCACGGAGCCGAGTGGAACTTGTGTTACTGTGACCAGAAAAGTGTGAAGATTTCTTATAGCGCTACGATAGAGGCGTCGACCTGCCGCAGAGGGAAGCTGCTATGCTTAAACTTACTGAATATTTATATGTTTGTCTAGGGAGGAAATGGAAAATCATTTTCCTCAGGTGATGCATTGGACTGTTTTGTCACAGTTTGGTAGCTGATATTATATGAGGTGTCTAATGTGGGGACACTCCCCCCCCCCCCCCCCCCGCCCCCCCCCCCCCCCCGCCGGCCCACAAACGGGGAATAAAATTGTGGTGGTGTGTGAACAGAGTTGGTGTGTTTTGGGAGTATATG
>JAODLD010000144.1:452881-466038 GCA_026781065.1 Mormyrops boulengeri
ACCCCCACCCTGGAAATCAACTATAGGAAATTAAATGTTAAGGTTTCTTACAAGACTGATTACGTTAATCTACCATTTCAGTTCAAAGTAAACACTTGCTTGACAGATCCATTAAAACCAAGAAAATAAAATGATAACACTATGTGCAATTATTTGACAAGACTATAGCAAGGAGAAATATGAGTATTGCATATTACTAGTTCATTTTTTTTATATTAATTTGCTATAAATATTCATTTAAATTCCACCCATGCTTGAGTACACGCTGCTGTGTGGCTGTGCAGGTTTAGGTGCCGGAGTTTAAAATGTTGCAGGTTTGAATCCTATGGATGGTCATCAGATCATTGCTGAGCCTTTGCGCAAGGTCCTTAATTCCAAACACAGCTCCAATGAGTGCTGGAAAAATAGCTGACCATGTGCTGTGACCTCCGGCTTCACCCTCATGTGTATATCTGTCTCAAAGGAGAGCAAGTTGGGACAGGCAAAGACTGACTTTCTTGGTACTTGCGGTCTGCACAATGACAATAAACACTTTCGGTTTTCTAAAGACCGCTGTTCAGGCATCACCCTTAAACCACTCCCCTCCAAGCATGACATTGTCTTTGGATGCCAGAAGCAAATGGTCTGTAGGAGAATGAATTGACAGGCACTTAGCAAAGGCGGAATAAATCTCGCAGTTTTCATCTCAAGGTTGCACTCTCCTCTGAGCAGAGTGGAGGCCATTAACACATTAGTTTTGCTTTATTCTCCATCCAAGTCGGAAACACCCATAAACAGTAAAAGGCGAATGACAGACTAAGGCAAATGGATCGGTCTAATAAGAGCATTTATTGGACAGTTACTGAATATCAAGTCGACTGCTGAGCTCCAGTTGTTTTTTAATTGAGGTTTTGCAGTCAGCTCGGGAGATTTACACTGGTATGGGACTCGTTTAGCCAATCATCTGCCCCTCTGCAGATACGGCCTGGGCTTTCAGCCGGAGGGTGGGCCGAAACCACAGGTCCCGTGAAGGAGACTTTCACACATCCATTAATCAGTAAGCGAAATTTTACTTAGTATAGTGTATGAACGATTATCAGGAATTTATGCGTGATGTAGCAGGGGAATTTGTGGTATAACAATGACCACAAAGGAAAGCATAATTTTAAAACAATGCAAAGAAATACAGCTTCTGAAAAATAACTCTGTGCATTTAATTCTGGCAGTTTAGCGTCTAGTACAGTTAATACTGTTACCCCAAACATTAAGGTCAGTGGCCTCAGTTGTGGGCTCAGTTCCCAGGTCCTGCATGTCAAACTGAATGTAACCTGGATTGGATATCTCTTGAACACAATAGTATTGAAATAGATATTTGTGCAACATAATGTTGTAAATATATATTTTTTTAATTACCAAAACAATAATATAAATAAATACATAATTATTCTTTCTTTTGATACAATCCATTTTCCCCCATTCTGGGCTTGTATTTGCTGTAAAATGGAAGGCTAGATCATCATTCTAAAAGATGGATAACGAGCGTGAAGTCTTCTGAATAGAATAATAAATTAGTTCAAGATGTTGTTGTGTCCCCAAATTAAGGTTATTATTGAAGGTGATGTGAAACGCTTCATCATGTACCCTTGAAAACGCCCACTCGGCCATCCTTAATGAGTGGCCTTCAGAATTACTGAGGTCTCCGCACATATGACATCACACCCCTGTACAGCCACATGGTCTGCAGGATCTTTCTGTCTGTTAATGTTATATTAGTTGGTTTTAAGGCTTTCTAGTCTTATTTGTCATCCCAGCTATTTAATTATAGTTAACCTTTACTACTCAAAAGAAATTTGCTGTTTTTGGATTTGAATATTCACTTAAGGCCACAGGGGAAAAGGATTTTAGAAGAAGAGGGGAATTTCTAAATTCGTATTTCAGTTCAAGTTTTCATTTTATTGGATTCTGTTTGTTTGCTGGTTTATTTATTTCCCTTAATACAAATTTGTCATTTAGAAGGATTTCTAATATATTTTGTCATCCCAAACGCATTGGAAACACCGTGAAATATTAGTTTAGCCGATTATATCGGAAAACTGAATAATCAGATACTTCAGCAATCCCAAAAAAAACAACTCAAGTGGTTCTTTTTACACAGAATTCAAAAGGTAAAGTTAATTTGGCTCTAAATCCCCCGAGACAACAGTCCAAACCGTCAACTTGTAGTTATGTATGTTTCTTGCTATGTCACTGAAAGATAAAATAAGTAATATTGATAAATATCTGCAAGATCTTTTCATTTTATGGTTTACTAAAACAAAATAATTTCTGTTGCATTCCTTCAACCAGAAATGACAATCATAAACTAGCTTTAGGGGCCTAAAGAAATATTGGTGGCTCCACTTACTGTAGCTCTTTGAAGCTGTTACGTTTTATCTTAATTTAAAAAAATGCTGATGATTTTCAATTGAATGATTCTCTCCATATTCGAAAAATACATTGACGCAACATCAACTGAACAAATGCATTAATACAGAAACTAACAAAATGGCAGTGTGTTGTGTTATTCAACTAATGTAGGATGATTTTTAGCTTTTCAGGGAAACGTCAGTATTTGACATCAATCTCTATGGTGAAATACCAATGTCGATAATTTGGATAATAATAAAGTTGTTCTGTGTTGCCTGCGACGTCTTCACACATAACCCCTGTTCTTAGTTATCTGCATTGGCTTCCTGTTAGGTTTAGAGCTGACGTCAAAGTTCTCCTACTTACATATAAGGCACTTAAAGGTCTAGCTCCTGCCTACCTGACAGAATTACTTCAAGTTCACAAGCCGCATCGTCCACTCAGGTCACAGAATGCAGGTTTCCTTGTTGTTCCACATAAAAAGAAAGTGAGAGTGAGCAGTAAAGCATTCTGCTACAGGGCCCCTATATTGTGGAATGGTTTACCAGCCTATGTTCTGGATGCTGATTCGGTCTCGGTCTTTAAATCTTGACTGAAGACCCATTACTTCAGTTTATCTTACCCGCAACCTACCACACCATAACTATGGCTGCCGGTGCTGTTGTACATGTCATTTTTATCTATTATGCTTGTCCGTTCATGTGTCAACACACGTTCTGACCATCCATGCTCTCTGTCTTCCCACATGTCCGGGTGGTGCTCGGGGTGGGCACCATCTGAGCTGGAGTCCTGTATCAGTCCCATGGAGGGGTGACATCACAAAGGGGTCATATGAACTGTGTCATCGTGAGTGCAGCCTTCAGTGCCCCCCCACACAGCCGAATGTGGTGAGAAGACTTTGGCCACCCTTCACAGACCAACATGGATAACGGATTAATTGATAAACTCTGTCTTCATTCTTAATAACAGCATATACCTACCTTTTTACAAGCATGTCCACTCTTTTCTGTTTTCAGTGATGTTCATATGCCCAGGGGGGTTGGGCGGCCAGTTGACCTTTGACCCCCAGAGGTTTTTTTTCTCCCGACTTGGGAGTTTTTAGTTCTCCCCTCTGTTGTCTTCTGGCTTTCGTCTTTCTGTATTCAGTTTCTTTCCTTCCTTCTTTGCTGTTCTGTATCTCCCTCTACTTATGTTGTATGTATCACAACACAACCCTGTAAAGCGCTTTGGGACAACTTTGTTGTGAAAGGCGCTATATAAAAATAAATTGAATTGAATTGAATTTTGAAATTTGTATGACAGCACATGTGCTCAATGAAATGCAGATTATTTTGCATTTTATTAGCAATTCATCGGTAGTATATTTGTAGTATAAGTACATCTTCACATATTCTTAATGCATCACTGGCAGGTTTGAGACATGTTTCAAAGGCATCAGCCAAACAGATTTTCAGACTGAATTAATTCACTTACATGTGCTCAGTCTTTATCATTGTATTTGTAATTGACGCAAAATGGCCAATATATTTCACAGTTTTTATGTTAGTAACTGCATTTATCTTTACTGTCTGATGTGTTAGCAAACACATTATGAATGCATTGTTAATTGGTTTACAGTATCATTGTGATATGTTTTAGTTTAATGCCTGACACTCAGTTTCCGTATGCAACTATATTTGTTCTATTTTGTGCATAGGTTAACGACATTTAAAAATAAAAATTAAATTGTGGTTGCATTAGTTTTCAGTTCTTCCCACATATTACAGGGCTAATTACATTGCCCTTTTGTGTATTCTGAAGAAAACATTTGATATGGATAATTATAATATTTTTTTAACTGAAGGGGCATTCGGTAATATTCCAGGTAATAATTTGCCCCATTTAATAATGAAAGCCGAGTTATCATTTCTGTCTATCAGCAGAATCCATGTTCATGGAAACAAATAAATAAATAAAAATAAAAAATCACAATACAGTGCCTCAGTAAACATCCTTATGCATTTAGTTTTTCTTTTGAAGTAAAGAATATCCTGGGTCCAGCTTGGAGTAGCTACTACGTGGTCTTTCATCCTTTAGATCTGAATTCTTTTTCTGCTACCAGTGTGTCACGAGACAGAAATGAACAACTCATGGGCAGATGTAAGGTGAATTAAAGGGGGCCTTTAGTGAGGAAAACGAACAGGAGGAAGGAAACAAAACGGGACCATGAGGCATCAAAATGGGAAGACTAGCATAGGGTAAGGCACAGGCAATGGGAGGAATGCCGTCAATGACCGGACTGGGGGTGACGAGGCGGACAGGCACTCTTTTACAAAGACTAACGAGGGGCAACAAGCAACAGGCATGTCTCATCAGGACCACGTTAAGGAGGAGACAGGAGGATCAGGTGGACGTGATGGGCAGGACTTAACACAGTAACACAACCGTCTCATAGTTAGTTGTGTTTCGTTCTGTGTCCTGGAGATGCAATCTGTAATCTGTATATGGATCGTTTGGATGCAGGGGTGTCAAAAAGGGCAGGGGTGGAGGGGGGAGTCATAATTGGATTGGTCTGGGTTGGGAGCCCGATATGGTGATACAATATGATTCCATGGGGCCCAAAATCTCTAGCTGCACTCCTGTGTGGATGACACTATTTCAATAAGTTGAAAAATGTGTATTTTGGGAAATCTAAGGCATAGCATGTGTCAGCATGACTCAGGGTGTCCCCTTCAAATATTCACCCTGGAGAATAGTGACACTGCCAGGAAATCTTTCTGGGGGCGGGGCAGGATGTGGATGTGAAGGTGACTGCTCCAAACCGCAGAACATTCACACAGTTCTGGCTCTCTCATTTCAAAACTATTGTACAATCCACAAAGATTGTGGGTAAAACGCACAATGAACATATGGAGTACACTGCTGTCATTCATGTAACACAATGGACCGTTTCTTATTTAGCTGGCACTGGCATCCAGACAGATGCAATATTGCACACGCTAATGTAACTAGACGTTGGTTATCTGGTTAAGGATCCAGTATCCAGGGCACAAGGGCGAGTGTGACTTTGCCCATTCACACCTTAATATCTATTTTTTATTCATAGTTTTATGTACTTACATATTGTATATTACACCATTCTTTATTATCCTTTTATCCTTCCTTACTCTTCTGTCACTCTTTCATCCTTCCTTTCTCTTTTGTTACTCATTCATTCTTCCTTACTCTTTTGTTACTCCTTTGTATTTTGTTATTTAGGTGGAGTTGACTTTAGAATGTAGGAAATGTATAAAGTATTTGGTGCTGGGAATCTCACTACTAACTTGTATCTCATTATATCAGAACTGGATTAAAAAATCTTTTACAAAATAAAATCAAAGCCTCCACCATAATCAGTCAGGTTTACTTACTGTGTGTCTGGGTAACATGCCACTAATATGTCTGGTCCCTTGGGAGGCATTTTCACACAGGTTGGAGGCAACAGTGCATTGAACCCCCCCCCCATGCAGGCACATCTACAGGGAACATTAATGACCCCTCTCTGGATTTAAGCTGTCCTCAGGGGTCACGTCTTGTTTTCCTTATTAAGACTAGTGAAGCAAGCAAGCATTCGTGCCACACGGACGATTCACAAGCTCACTCAAAGTAATTGACAACAGCTTCCAGTTTCACCAGGCTGTAAATTGGAGTAAACAATCTCAGATTGGCTTTTGGAACCAATTGACCAATATTGTGTTTTAATTATACCGCATAAAATGATTGAGCATGCGACAGTACAGTTTGCTAATGACTTGGCATCAGAATTATGCAGTGCAGAATTTTGAACCTTTCGTACAATTCCAGAAGTTTGCGCCCCCTAGTGTTTTTTTTCCACTTCTGATGAGGTCTCCGAAGATGGTATATAAACTCAAATACTGTATGTGTAAGTGATGCCTCTGACACATGCTCAGGTCCTCTTCCCTTATAGTTCCAATGAATGCCACTAGATGAGTGAATAACTCCTAGTATTTAATTGACTTAGTAGTTAGTGGATTTACTTTGGGGCTAAACTGTAAATAATCCACGGCTGGGAGGTGTCAAAGACTCACAAAGTAATCAGACCTGAAACAAGTACTGTCTGCTTTAGCTGTAACTGTGTTACAAGGTTGTTTTAATCACTTTATTTAATTATTTGTCCTTAGATAGATAGATAGATAGTCTATCTATCTATCTATCTATCTATCTATCTATCTATCTACCCATTTATATTTATCTTATGTTGATAAACAAAGAATAATTATAGTCATTATAATTTGAAGCTCTGGAATGGCAAAATGTAGTTTAACGTGTATCTGGAATTTTGTACTTAAATTTGTATTGCAAAAGTTTAAAAAAATGCAGTTGTGTAATAAATTTATATTGTTTGAAAATGTTAAATGTAAATTTAATTGCTTGTAATTTGCATTTTAAAATATGAAAGGCAAATCTGCAAATTTAATTCACTGAGCTCTTTGAGTACAGTTTTGGGAAAAAAAATGAAAATAGCTTCTTACGGGTGTGTGTGTATTTTTACATTCTGTTAATATATTTTTGAAACAGAAATGCAATCCTATTTGGAAAAAAAATGCTTTTAAATGTTAAAATCTTACCCTACATTTAGAACATTTATGGGTTCTGTTTTGCTATGCCTGCAGTACCGAGCTTATAGCCAGACTGAAGGGAAAACTCTCTATGGCGATGTCTTCCAGGGTAAATACATTGTAACCAAAATGAATCAGAATGTTGAAATACTTATTAAAAACTGTGCCAGTCATCATAACTATGTCATATGCCTTACTGCAGTGTTTCCCAACCCAGTCCTCGGGGAACCCCGGACAGTCCACGTTTTTGCCTCCTTCCAGCTCGCAGTCAATCAGGAACACCAAATACCTGGTACAGGTGCGCAGAGAGGAAGCAAAAACGTGGAATGCCCAGGGCTCCCCGAGGACTGGGTTGGGAAACACTGCCTTATTGCATAATTGTATAATCTTTATATGACAATATTAAAACAATAGGAATTTTAATGTTATCTTTTATTAATGATGGGTTATTAAAATAATTTTCTGCTAATATTTCATATAGACTGAACAGTCATTATATATTCCTAAACCTTATCTAAGGAAAAAAAATCATCCAAAAACACTGAAGATAAAGGTATTTTTGCTGACTAACTATGGTGCACTGGAAGCCTGAAGCATGAGGAGTATGGGGATAATTGTGGCTTGACAAACGGACGCACAGTGGGATTACATAAGGTTATAGTTTATCAAGCTAACAAAGGTGGTGAGAAACAATTACTTATTTAGTCTGCTCCTCAGTTGTGGTTCTGGAAGAAAGTCATGCACTTTAATGCAGAGATTTGTCTGACACTATTATATGCAGAACTCAATCCTTCCTTCTTCATTGCTGAAATTCTACAAGAGGCTGTAATAAAGTGCGAACATCTTCGGCATTCTGTCTCATGATTTCAACTGTATGACAGCTGACAGGGAGGTAGGATCCTGAAGATTGTGGAGAAAGTTTATTGCTGAGAATTATGAAAGTCACAAAGTGTAGCAAGATTTACCACCACATCAAGCAACCCAGCGCTCTAGTCTACAACTGCATGTTTGGCCAAAAGAATGTTAAATATTATGTGAATGGGTGGCCATCCAATAGGATTCACAGGGGGGTGCAGAGCAATATCAAGGCAGGGTTTTGGTTTGGGGGGGGCAGCTACAGAAATTAATAATGCAGCTGAAATTTATAAAAAGAAAAGAAATATAGCAGACACATAATTTTCTTATGATTCCTGTATTAATTCTTCAGTTTTGCTGAAGTTTCAGTTTTTTTTAATAAAAAAAACTTAACCCTAACCCTTAATATTCGTGAGATTAAAAATGTGCAAGAATAAGTCACTGTTATGCTCAAAGAAATAATTTTATTTAATTAAGCCAAGTTACCCAAACAGTATTTTTCATTCACTACGCAATGCATTTAATATAACCCCTGGGTAATTACTGGGGGGTCAGTATGCAGCACACTGTCAGAGCGACACCGGTGTTAGGGTCATTAACCCCAGCAAATGGACACACACTTCTGTTTGATTACTGTATTTTTATACTTCCCTCAGCTGTTTTTTCACCCTCTTAAAGTACAATGGGGACTAAATGAAGCCAAGGTCTCTCCAACTCCCGAATGGTCAACACACTCTTACCTTTGCTCGGTCATTTTCCTCATTCGAGGCTCCTTTCTTCCTCTTTTCTTTCTGGGGAATGTAACTTGAGGACAAACCTTGTTTATCATCACTTCACATTGACACAGGAAAAGGTGCAATACTATTGCTTCTGTTGGCTGATTGGTCTGACTTATTGCTGTTAATACCACTCTGGATGGGCTCACGGTGAGCTTCCTAAGCATGCAAATTTAACTCCAACCCTCACGTATTGATCGAAAATTGGTTTAACTGGGCTTGATCCCCTTTGTTGTTATGACCTATGAATACAGTGCCACGAATGGACCAGGACACTGTTTAGCCTCATTCATACATTTGTAGGGACAGTAGCTAGGGGCTCTGGAGTTGCTGATTCATGATCCATCTGAAGACCCCCATAGTAATAGTAAAAAATAGTAATATAGCAAGTGGTCAATAAAAATTGTCTATAATAGACAAAACAGGCCCAGTGAAAATATTGTTGCCCTGGACTACCACACACCAGTGAGATGAAAGTGATTAATTGTCATTGATGACACACCACAACAACAAAATGTGTCCATATTTAACAGGGACATAGCAGACGACGGCTATTATTTAGCACCAGGGGAGCAGTGTAGGGGGCGGGGTTCAGTACCTCGCTCAGGATACATTAGTGGTATCTTGCTGGCTGGGGATTCAAACCAGCAACCATTCAATCACAAGCATGCTTCCCTAACCATTGTGCCTCTTTCCAGTGGTGATAATGAGATCTCGATACAGAGTTGGATGGGCTGGCTTATTTCACTGACAATCAGTGGAACCAAAAGGTATAAATAGGTAAGGGTGCCGCTGGGGGCTGTATATTTAATTTCAGAAAAGCTACTACTGTCCATGGGCCAGCTGCTGAGAATCACTTTTCCTTTAAGCTACTAAACCCAACAAACTACTAAATCCTTTTGGTGACTCTAAGGTGAGTGATTGTGCTAAAGACGTCCTGACGTTATGAAAAACTCTGTGCTTAAGTAGTTTGCTGATTTACTAATAGAAAATGTCTTAATATTCTTGCCAGTCTCAGGCAGCAACATGAACTATCAGCAAATTAATATCTGCAGAAATGTTTAAAGAATGAAACATCAGGGTCACAAATGAAAGGCCCAACACAGGAATAATGGTCCCAATTGAATATCTTGCAATTATACAATTATGGCTTTGTTAATATGTTTGTAAGTGTTGTGCCCTTCACAAGTTGTATTGCAGAGAAATACTCTAAATACTTTCACGTTCTTTAAAGAAACAAATGAAATAACCAAATTAAATTACATTAGACAAAATAAAATATGTCTAATTAAATCTATAACAAAATAATGAGCACTGAAAAACAGTGTTTAAACAAATATATAAATACCAAAAGTAAAATATTGGCATCCCTGAATGATACTGGCAGCAAGGTTTAATCAATTACCATCCATTATCTATAACCACTTGTCCCATTCAGGGTCACGGGGGGGGCGGAGCCTATGGGCACAAAGCAGGAAACAACCCAGGATCACAGAACACATTCACACATGCACACCTACAGGCAATTTGATAACTCCAAGTAACCTCAGCATGTTTTTGGCCTGGGGGGAAATCTGAAGTACCAGGAAGACAACACAGGGAGAACATGCAAACTCACACATGGAACCCTGGTGGAGACTGGCACTAGAGGTGGGAGGCAACAGTGCTAACTACTGTGCCACCACACTACCTTTCAAGGCACTCCTAAAGCAGAAACACTCCAATCAACATGTCAGAAATATTTTAAATTGATGCAAGGTTCTTGAGACTAATTAATCCCCCTTCTCCCAGATCACTTGGTACATGGTAAATAAACAGACTAAATATCAGTCCTCTCAATGCCACGTGTAATGATGAGGGTTTTCACATCACTGGAAGGCTACAGTTGAAGTTGAATCCAAGAAAGAATACTGAATCCTACATTTTCTATCTACATTTGTTTTATGGCGTAATGCAGATTCATCACATACACACAAATATAGACATGCTGTGTATCTCATAGTATCTAATATAACTCCAAAAGAACATGGAGACAATGTAAGAAATTCCCGCTAATAAATTGGCACCAAAAATGGAGATGTCCTTCAGATACTCCAGTAACATAAATTGATAGTAACGTGTTGCACTGACACACTGCTTTATTAGAGAGTGCATCACAGGTAACAGGTTTTACACAGTCTCTAAACAATAATATGCAGTCCTCATCACTATACCAGAACGTATCAAAAGGGGACATTGTCTTTTGTTAAATGGTTAAATGGGCTGTCATCGTGCCATTTGTAACATTTCCTGTGACTATTTCACAGTGGCCAATGCTCCCATTTTTCCCTCAGTGAAGCCTTTTGAGGCCTACAAAGATGGCGCCGTTTACCCGGAATTACGAAGGAGGGTCTCAGCTCATTATTGGTATATAGCTCTGTCAATCAGAACCTGGAAAATACAGGTGGGGGTCTTGCGTAGCCGGACAACTTGTTGGATTTAAGGTAGTCTGTGCTTAATGTGAGTGAACGAAGATAAAATCCATTTAAACTAGGGTACCTTAAATCAGACAAGTTATCCGGCTAAGCAAGAAATCCAGCTTTGTGATACAGGCCCCTATTCTCCGCTTAGTTCAAGGTACCCCAGTTTAAATGAGCTTTATCTTTTCTTACATGTAGCACAGACTACCTTAAATCCGGCTAGTTATCGACCAATCACGTCTTGTGTTTATACGTACTCAACCAACAACGTGCCAGATAGCCTGTTGTATAGACATGTTCACAACAGACAGGAACAAATATGTATGATTTTAGGGTTAACAAAAATGTTTTTGAATGATAAACTTCATTTACTTTACCTGTGAAAACATGTTAGTGGATTTACCGCTACCGGAACTAAATTTAACGGAAGCTAAACGGTTTTCAGTTAGTGGAAACGTTACTTTGCCAAGGAAGAATTTAGCTTCGCTAATTAGCAGATTGGCAGAACCCTGCCCACCACTGCTGATATACACATTCAGTCACGTGCGGTCGATGTTTCGGCATTGGGATTTCTCTGGGTGCGAACCTGAAATGTGAATTGCAGACCAGAAACATTTTAAGCCTTCAATCTACAACCCTTAATATTCATCCATTTTACATACGCACTTGTCCTATTAAGGGTCGCAGGGGGTCCAGAGCCTGTCCCAGAAGCTTTGGGCACAAGGCAGGGAACAACCCAGGATGGGGTGCCAAGCCATCGCAGGACACACTCACACACCATTCACTCACACGGCCAAACCTACGAGCAATTATGTAACTCCAATTAACCTCAGCATGTTTTTGGACTGTGGGGGGGGAACCCGGAGTTCCCGGAGGAACCCCCACGACGAAACGGGAGAACATGCATGCAAACTGCACACACATGGAACCCGGACGGAGACTTGGTGTAAAACAACGGTGCTAAGCATGGCACCAGCTCGGTTATATTCAGGAAATGTTAAAGTAATTAAAATGAATGCTTTTCAGCTGAGGTAAGCCCACGTCTATTTTTTTTAATTAGCTATTACATATTAATCCAGCTGACATTTGTGCATTTTCATATACGAACGCTTATTGCTAGTTTTATCTTAATATGAATTCATTGTGATATTAGATAAGGTAAGTAATAATTTTAAACAGGCTAGCTTTATGAACCACCTGACTGTCAATGATGACAGTCAGGGTTCCTAATAATGGAACAGCAGACACTTCCAGCCTGACAAAACCTGATTTGGCTTTGTAAGCCTGTTTTTTGGTTGGCATAGGAGTGGGGGAAAAAGCAACACAGCTTGCCTCAAACTCCCCTTCAAGTGACAAGCATGGTTAAAGATACATTCAGCTAACATGTATGTAAATCCTGCCAAATAAAACTCCGTAAATAAATATGTCGCAGAGGAATCTGTTGCAGCCCCTCCTGTTCTGATGACATGGTGCAAAAAAATAGTTTCTATACTTATTCCTGCTTCAAGCCAGACATGAAAGTGTGACAGGGGCATAGTACATTCTGTCACAAGACCTCTTCTTGAAAGTTATGTAGCATATAATAATAATAATCCATCCACCCATCCATCCATCCATCCGTCCATCCATCTTTTATCTGCTTTTAGTGGTCCGAGTCGGTGGTTTCTTTAACCCTATCCAAAGCAACTTGGTGCTTGTACCCCACACAGTGGATACCAATCTGTTGCAGGTCACATACATATATATCATGCCAATAAAAATTGATAGATGGATGGAGGTTTGGATAATGTTGTTGTAAATATATGACAAACCACCTTATATGCATTTTAAAAATGCCTTTTTTTATTATTTTCTCTTTTCTCAAAAACCGATTCTGAGTCACTGTAGTGCTATTCCCAGAGGCTGGAGACTTAGAATTGGGCCTAATCTGGTCTGATTCTCTGTCCTGCTGAATCATGAGAGATTAGGGTGACATGTGTTGGGTCAGAGGTTTTGAATGATCGAGGTGTTTGCATTTTTCCTTTAGTCAGTGGTGGTTCTAGCTTGTATGGCGCCCTGAGCAACCCCCCCCCCCCCCGCCCGCC
>JAODLD010000144.1:474183-493334 GCA_026781065.1 Mormyrops boulengeri
CTGCCCTCTCTCCATACCTGGGTTCTGGGCTAACCTGCACAGGCCTGCCCTCTTTCCATACCTGGGTTCTGGTCTAACCCGCACAGCCTCGCCCTCTCTCCATAGCTGGGTTCTGGTCTATCCCGCACAGCCCCACCCTCTCCCCATACCTGGGTTCTCGTCTAACCTGCACAGGCCCGCCCTCTCTCCATAGCTGGGTTCTGGTCTAACCTGCACAACCCCGCCTCTCCCCACAGCTAGGTTCAGGTCTAACCTGCACATCCCCGCCTCTCCCCACAGCTAGGTTCTGGTCTAATCTGCATAGCCCCGCCCTCTCCCCACAGCTGAGTTCTGATCTAATCTGCATAGCCCCACCCTCTCACCACAGCTGAGTTCTGATCTAATCTGCATAGCCCCACCCTCTCTCTATAGCTGTAAACACCCTTTCCTACTATATTGGTCCCTACCTTCTTTTGCACTACGCCATCTTCTTTCCCTGTCCTGCCCTTGTTTGTGTCTTTTTTTCCCAGCAGTTCAGGATCAGAGCCCAGAGCACATTGACTAACCCTTTACTCATCTGCCTCCATCAAGTAGGATGACTTACTGATGCATACAACATTTCTGCCAGCTAATATCCTGTGTATCTCCATGACCAATTAAGCCCTGGGGTGGTGTTAGTAAGTTTTGCCTGAGACACCATGATGTGTTTGGCCTTTGCGGAAACAAGAATCAAAGCCATTGCTTGTCTCCATATAAAAATGACTTGTAGTCACCATAAAAAAAAATCCAATGACCAAAATAGTTATACTCTCCTCTGTTTTCTTTATGCACTGTAGAGTATTTTGTTCGGGCAGCAGTGTGTGAGCTTGCTGTTTTCATTTAGAGTGGCAGATAAAGTTTCATGCCAGTAATAAATAGCCATAATGGAGTGACATGGAGCAAATGCCATCTACAATGTTTTATGTCTGAATCAATACCTCTTTTGATGCACGACGTGGGGCAAAAATATTTCATACACTTTCAGCAGCAGCGCCGTGGTCCAGTTCACCACAGACACCAAACAGGAAGTCATTTACTTCAAGGGCCCCTGCATCCCAGAAGGAACTTAAACTCTAGAGTTGTCCTGGATGGAGATCATTAAAGCCCCCAGGAGCAACAATCTGCCACCTTCATTTCTCGTTGCCTCCAGCCAACCAACTCTCCCAACACTAAATCCGCAATACAGGACGAAGAGCATGATTGAGGGGGTCTAACTTGTAATAGAGAGATTTCACACTAACATATCAAAGTGATCGTGATAATAATGATAATGACTTTTGCACAGACAGCGGGATTTTTGTTGCAGCAAGCGGACGACAGTCGGCTGATTGCATGGAAGGTGGAAATCTAGTTGTGGGGCGTATTAATACATCAATCTACTTTCATTAAAAGCAGAAAAAGGAAACCAGTTTCAATTTACTCAGTCATTATACAGCCTGCGATTTCTTTCCCGCGCACTATGCCATTTCACACCCGCATCCTCGGCAAACGTGACGTGCTTTTAAATCGAGCCAGTCATGCGGAAACTGAAAGACAGACAGAGGCAGTGAAACACTTTAAAAAATAAACACAGAAGCACTAACCTGGATCCTCTGACAGCTCTCATGCTAGAACGCCCCTCTCAGCTTCTCTCGCTCTACCTTTTTTGTCTCTGCGTCCCTTGCTCTTTTTGCCATCTTTTGTCGAGGTTCAGAATAGCGCGTCTCCACACTTAGTGATGGGTAATAGCTATGTACTGAGGAGGTGGCTGCTTTAACCAGTTTGGCCCATTGCAAGAGAGGACAGAATCATAGCATCCAGATGACAGAAAGCAATGGAGAAGGAGGGAAACGGAGGAGAAAATGGAGAAATGGCAGTGGCCTTTAAGCGGACATGGGCATCGCAGTGTATAGTTGGTCATCCCAGAGGAACCACCGCGTCAGCCATGATGGGAGAACGAGGAAAACGATGACATGTGACCCTACAGAAGCCATAGTTATTAGGGTGGGTCTGAGTTCTGTGATGGAATGGTAGTGTCATTCAGACAGAGGCATGGAGATTGGTCATGTCATTCAGGACGTGCATTTCTTGTTTAAGGGTTGCTGGTTGAAATCCTTGAAGGAGCCCAGAATTTCTTGTACTTTACCTTTAAGCAAGGCACTGGATTGTTTGATCGTGCAACGCTGGGCACTGCTTAAGCAAAAGTACTAAGCAGCTAATACCTAACTCCATTTTTTATTTTTATTTTTTGGGTGTGGCGATATTTCATTGCTATAATTGTTCTGCTGTCACAGTTCTGTAGTATTTGCAGAACAGAGAACGTAGGTACTGCATGTAAACTTTTTATTGCGATGCGGCTTGTTTCCATAGATAAAAACAGAAAAGAAACATCTCCATTCTCATTTCATTAAAGATAATTTTTGATGAAATACCAAAGATTTGTATCAATAATTAAAATAATAAAAGAATAATAATAATAAAAGAAAACCTTGGATATACAGAACAGTCTGCCTTTGATTTGTTCTGAGTACAGTTTACAGATCCTTTAAATGAATACAGTGAAATATCAAATATTATTAATCATAAGTTAGCAATATTTTCATAACCATACCAATGTAAACCATTTTAAACACTTAAGAGTAGCTACAAATATTCAATAGCAAGTTTATTATCTTTCTCTTAAACAAGTATAGTGTGTCTGTATAAACTCATGTAAAATGTCTGCCAGGCTGTGAATCGATGCCTGTGTGTCTGCATCTGGGCATGTCTGAGAGCTGGAATGTGCATATATGAACCAAGTGGATACATGTCAAGCGAAGCGTGTGGTCATGACACTGTGTGGATGCATGAGAGCAACCTGGGAACAATGACTCTGAATTAGCTAGAACTCACAGGCTGAACGATCAAACAGCAAATCTCAAAAACGTCATCCTACAAGTTTTCAGTCTTTTATTAAAATATTCAAAAACTATGTGTCAAGCACTGTAAAATGAAAGTTACTTGTAATACAGTCTGAGGTGAAAATAAACACAAATTTTCATCAAAACACCACCTACGGAATTAATAAACACTTCTTGCATTCTGAGATTTATTGCTCAAAACATTAAATATATGCAATTAGCTATTCTCCCTCCATATTCACATATAAAATTTTATGCAGACATTAAAGGGACGTCTTATTCCCCCAGATTTGGGGATCTGAAAGTAAGCGTAACATGTCCTCTTAGTGCCACATTAGTTTTGCGAACCGCTGTAAGATCTGCGCTGCCAGAATCAGTTTCGGAGCATCCGGCGTATTTAACAGAGAGTGCGCCAGGGCTGCTATCACTGCTAGCTGGGATTCACTAGGGCTTCATTCCTCACGTTCTGTTAAAAAAGAAAGGAGGACCCCCTACAATTATTCACTGAGGGACTATATTTCTGAGAGGGTCAATAACAAAGAACTTATCGTAGAACAATACCTCACAGCAGAGCGCGTTGAAAATATCAATACACGGTTGATGGTTCAACAAACAAAAACACCATTTCCAATCGATAAAGGGTGTAGGAAAGGCTTTTAAAGCCGTCCCCTGCAGAGGCAGGCTAAGTGGCGATGAATGATCAAGATTTACATGGCTAATGTTGATACAGACCCATTGCTGGGAAGGAGACTGGGAGGACAGCAGAAACTGAAAATGAAAGCGAAAGCTTTTTTTTAAAAAAGCATGTGAAAGAATGTGGTAAACCGAAACAAAACATTTTTGATAAAGTGAAGAATAATGAGGTTTTTTACTGCTGAATTATGAGTAATATGCGAGTGGGAATGTATTTTAAGATCTGTTGCTTTGACGGCAGTAATGTTCCTTTGCTTTTTGCACATGGCATGAGAGGCGTGGTCATTCAGCAGGTACAACAGTGTCCAGTGTTCCAGGGTTGTGGGTTCATTCCAAGCCCCAGTTCCCTTTGTTTACACAGGTTTCATCCTGCAGTTCAAAAACATGCCTTTCGGGTGTCTCTAAATTGCTTATAATGCAGGACTGTGTGTAAGTGTCCTCCGACGGATTGGAGTCCCTGGTGTACCCTGCCTCACGCCTCAGGCTTCCCGTGATCAGACCCCCTAAAATAGATGAATGCATGCTGCATGTGAAACATGGAAATATTATGGAGGTCGACAACTGTTGAAATGTGGAAAACGTTGGGACACATCAGAGGAAACGGTCCTCGCGTTTGCCAGGTCATCTGGGCATGCAGTCACATGAATGCACTTGGCTGGCAATTAAATTCTGCAGAACTTATCGCATTAGAACTAGGACTTGTAAAGAACTGAGCGAGGCTCAGACAGAAAGTGGTGGTGTGTAAGCTTAGGCCAAACCAAGCAGAGCATAACATGAGACATGATCACCAAGATGGCAGCTTCAAATGCATGCTGACTGTCATCTGAACACAAGGTATTCATCTTGCATCTATGGTTGACATTCTACCCTCTTGGCATCTCTATAACTTAATACCCCTCCACATTCTTCACCGTATTTCAGATCAATCATCAAGGCAAATGCAAGAATAAACTCATAAATAAAACACATTATGACGACCTCTGTACAAAACCAGAGGTGGTTCAGGCATCTGACACGTTTTAGTCGCTCAGAAGTGACTAATAATAATCAAATTCAGTGTCATCTACACGCACACATGCACTTTTGTGAAATCAGCATCAGCAATTGTGCTTTTCGACAGCATGTTAAAGTCGCTCTTTAAAAAACAATCGTTCACAAAAATACCAAAAATGACATCAGAAAATAGCATTGTTTGTAGCCATATAAAAAGGTATACAAGGTAAAGCAAAGAAAAATCAAGCAATCACACACGCACACACACACATATATATATAGATATATATATATAATATATATATACACATATATAAACATTTTGCACATTATCATTGCAGGCCAGAAATGTGAAAATGTTTTTTTACCTTTTCGAGTTGTGCATTTTGTTTGGACTTATACAAGAACTCGCCGACGGCCACAAACACAGAGAGGACGAGGCCGGCGGCCAGCACGATGAAGATGCCGCCGATGTTCTGCACGCCCAGGGCGCTCGCCTCCTTGCTCTCCTCCTCTGGGCAGCCATTGCCTCGCCACCACTTCTCCTTCATCATGTGCAGCTTCCCTTCCTCCTGCAGCTGCAGGATGGCGATGGTGATCTTGTCCCGGTACGGAGAGCCTGGGAGTTGGATGGGGACGACGGTTAGCCCGCTGGCAGACGGAGGACCCTGGCATTGCCCGTGTCTGGAAATTCACTACTGTATTAGCTCAGCAACTAGATGGTTGTGGAATGAAATCCAAAAATGGGGTATTATACTTCTCAGAAATATGCTCTAATATATATTCTGTAAAATATCTATTTGCATCAAAATATGGTAACAAGTACACTATGCAAGCAATTTGGCTACAATGTCAAGCTGTCGTTGGCACAATGTGAAGTCCTTGCCTGGAATCAAAACTTCTCCAGCTGAATCTATGGGTACAATTAGCTGCATTTGGGTGCAAAGTTACTAAACATTAGAAAATAGCAGTATACTGATCTTCTGCACTCAGTAACAGCAGAATGTGCGCTGCTTGGCTATGAGGCCCTTCCGTCTTTTTCAGTCTGAGCTGCTCGTTACGAGTTAATGCACCCTGCGTGGAGAACCTTCTGCCCCGAGGCGCCTTAACTGTGACTATTTTAGCAGAACTGCTAATGTTGATATCACACCTTGCTGCGAATTTGGGGTCCTGGCAATATCTTTCAGCCGTTAGAGCCGCTCTCACTAATTAAAAACAGTTATGCAGCGATGTTTCCTGTTGCTGTCGCTGTCTTAGAAGATAAATTACTTCCCAGTTTGAGTGCTTTGAAGAGGTTCCTACGTTTACCTCATTCTGGGACGCTATAGGTATCAGGAGGTTTCAAGTGCTCCCAGTGATGCAGACCCCCAGTGGGCCCTTCTGAAGCCTCCTACACACACGCAGGAGAACATCATTTACATTCTCGACAAACCAGAAAGGCATCTCACAGAGAGTCAGCTGACTGGGGTAACTTCTGTTGGTTCCTTCCACCCCGCATTCTTGGAAAACTGGGTTCTATTCATAATTACCCTCAGTAAGTTCCTTTTTATCAGCAAAATGGCTCCTTTGTTTGTTGATTCTCCTATTTGTGCTGTGTTGGTTTTGCTCCTACTCAGTTTCCATAAAGGGAATCATGTCCACAATAAAGAAACTATTCTCTACATAATCCCCATGCTGGATATTTGTCTGCTCTACGCCCACCGCAGCGGCATTCAGAGTGCATCCGGTGCCTGTTTTAAGTAATCCAGATGTGATGCCAGGGTTTAAAAGGTAGGTTACGCTGCTGACTTGTCAGCATTAAAGGACGAGGAACTCGCAGTCCTCTCTGCCCTTGACGATGGAAGAACCTTCAAGTTTGGTGTCCTGGGCTTCCCACAAGGGCAGAACCTGCTTTCAGCGTGGGAAGCCTGGGTCAGACTCTAAGCTTTTACCGTAACCCCCACCTCCGCACGGAGCACAGCACACCCACAGCGCCATGCCCGCTTCACTTAAAAGCCAAATTTATCCCTACCAAAGGAAAAAAGAGCATATTTACACTGATATAGTGCAGAAGGGCAGAGTGAGCCTGAGAAGTCTTCAAGGAGACAAATGATGGTGATAAGTGAGCAAAGAATTATGCAGGAAACAAAACACGAGTGTTGCCTGACAGCAGTTTGATTAAAGTAAATCTAACCTGAAGCTAAGTACAACTGACAGTATCCTCTGTAAAAAATAATAATAATAATAAAATAAAATGAAAAAAAAAAAACAATTGGGTATCTTCTCTAATGCAAACTGACTTCTTTCTTGATTCAGCCATATGAAAAATGAAGTCTTTTTTTTTTGTTCCCCACCGTGCATTCACTCGTGAAAATGAATGTGCCCACCGGGCCCTTAGTGACTAATACGTTAAATCCTGATTGAGGAAAACGCTGTCTAGTAAACTGTGCTGCAAAAGGAGCGTAGCTGCAATATGCTAAAAGGGAACTGATGATGTCCCCAATGCATTCTTTGTAAACACAAAAATTCAAATGAGCTGCTGTAAGACCAAAATCGTATTTATAGCACCGAGATTTTGTCCTTTACCATTATTGCAGATTTGTTTTCTTTTGCACTCTGTGTTTCTTAATGACAAACAGCACCTTATACATTTTTAATCTGGAGGCTTGAAAACAAATTAGCAGCATTAGCACGGTTTAAGTGATTGCGTTAACGAGCCGGGAGATTCATCGGTGCCGGGTGGGCCACACAGAAACCGTGCACATGTACAGCGTGCCGCGAGGCTGTGGTGTACGAGGACGGCCAGATTCGCTCCATGGTGCTTCATCTTTGTGTGTGCTTCCTGCCAGTTTGCAATTCGAAGATTGCTGGTTCTAACCCTAGGACCTGAGGTGCATAACCTAAGAAGTACATCCTGGGACACCTAATGCCCAGCTAATACCCAGCTCTGGTAGCTGGAGATAAGGAGCAAATTATAAGCTTTGTAAGGGACTCTGTAACTGTGCACTACAATGCAAGATAGATAAAAAAATTAAAACATTTTACAAAGCACTCACACCACAGATTATGTTGCACATGTACATTGTCTTTTGTCTTTCTTTTGCTTTCCGTCCCTGATTTCTGCAGTTCTATTTCCGTATGTCTGCGATTATATAACTCACACTGCGGAGGGATGTGTCTTTTCTTGGTGACAGTACGGGGGTGTCCCCAATGTGGGAGTCAGAGTTTGTGTTTTTTTTCCCCTGGATATTTATTTCACATTGGCTCTGCCTGCACGCCAGCCGGTCACGGCGATGCTGTGCGCTAAAATACTGCACAGGCACCGTGCACGACGGCGATTGCTCTCCAACAGGTTACCTCAGCGAATGATGTTGTTTAGATCTGAACTGCAATTTGTGCTTCCCGAGTCGCTCTTAGGAGATGGAGGCGGAGCTGAAATGAGTGAAATATTCATAATTAAAACCCTGTACAGTGACACCAAGAAATTTGTGGGAAAATATATGGTACTATAAAAAAAAAAAGGTGAGAATTTGTTATCCAACTGGGTCGGTCTTGACAGCTTGCAAATTTCACACTGGGGAACAAGAAGACTAAATGCTGCTTTACATTGGCCAAACACACATACACACAAACACAGACAGACAGACAGACATGTATCGGTGTGGGGATCGTTCATTCATTTCCATGGGCAAAACTCTATTCCAACAAGAACAACCTTAACCCCCACCCAGTCCTCACCTTAACCATAACCTTAACCCCCACCCAGTCCTAACCTCAACCATGTGACCAAACAAAATACAAGACTTTTGGCATTTTATTTTTTTCATTGCATTCACAGATTTTTATAAGAATTGAATTTCCCCTTGTGTCGATCGAAAAAATGGTCCCAACGACATCAAAATAACAGGCTTTTATCACATTGTGGGGACATTGGACCACACACACACACACACACACACACACACACACACACACACACACACACACCATGCACACCCGGAGAAACCTGTGTACTCTCAAGCTTTGAAACGCATGAGTGCCCATGAAAATGCAGAGTGTGGAACTGAGATAATGATCCGTGGCATAAACAACGGCGGGAAATGACTCGGCCAGCACCGTCCATAGGATTAATGCCCTGCTTGTGAGAAGGCAACAGTGTGTGAAGTCCATTTCGGGTGGCTGTTGGCAGAGTCGTTAATCACCTCGCCCCGCCGTTCAGAGAGGCGTCATGACAACATCCTGCTAATCAGCGCAAGTTCTGACCAAGGCCCGAGTTGAAGTATAGACAAAAAAGGTCTGAGTATAGACAAAAAAATCGTCACTCATTAAACCTAAGGGATGAGTTAATTAAAGCATATTCGGGTTCATAGCAGGTCTTTAAAATGACTGCCAAAAAAATCCTCACTGAGCAGTTCAAACTTTGGTCTGGGGTGTATGAAAAATACTTTGAAAAACATGCCTCAAAATCATCAAGCGCACACTTAGACCTGTGTAATTTACAAATCCTGCCAATTTTTGCCAGAGATTACAGCGACGTGTTTCAGATCACATTTGTAACCGTCCTCCAAACAAACGAAAAACCATTCCATTTTTTTCCATGCGTGACCACTGCATAAAATGAACCACTGCATCCTGTATTTCACCCATCTCATTGCTAATGTGTCCCTAAGTTTTCTTTCGCATAAACTTTATATGGAATCTGTCTCCACATAAACTTTTTTGCTATTTGTTCTCACAGATCTGTAAGCATATCATACCAAGTGAACAACAGATACACATCAATTGCTTTGTGTCCATGCATTTCACATTCCCACAAGATGCGAGCAGCAAAACAGAAAGAAACCTGCCTACTGCATTCTGCTGAGACATCCCAGAGTAACATCCGAAAGCTGTCTGTTCTGAAACCCGCATTAGCAGGGCCCGTCTCGCTGAGCCCACCAAGGCTGCAGAATACACATCTGTGAGACTGAAAATCACACACTTTTTCGCAGAAGAAAGTTGAAAAAAAATTCACCTTCCTTTTTCTGGAATGAAATGGAAGTGACGTCTCTCTCCGTTTTGCTTTATTAGTTACTTGTTCAATTGTTCACATGCCATTTGCCCGATAATTTCCCATTCTGGGCTGAAATATTTATAGCGTGTAAGTGTGAATGAGAAAATGCACCCTGGGTAATGCGGATTGGCCTTTGTGAACAGGAACTGTTGATTCCACTGGCCTGCACTTCCATTAGGTTATAAAACAGACTGAGGGTAAGTGCACGGAAAGGGCGGCTCGTGGTGAACCTACCCATGGGGGTGCCCACCCCGTAGGCCTTGGAGTCGATGAGGCCGCCAATCTGTGTCAGGTTGCAGTTGCGCTGCGTGACGAACTCGATGGTGGTGGACTCCATGAGGAAGGCATAGTCGGACGTGAGCACTCGCTGGATGCCCTCCTCCACGTTCTTCACCATCACTGAGTGCCTGCGACTGCTCATGAACTCCCACATTTTGTCGTAGGTTGAGATCTTGGTTTTCTGGGTAGAGAGAATGGGCAGGGCAGCAGTCAGGAATGACCATATAAGGAATTCCTGCTAAATGACCAAGCACCTCCACTGACAAGACAGCGCCGTTATAACAGGTGCAAAAATATCTTTAAAATGGCTGCAATTTCACAGGCCATCAAAACCTCACCATGTCTAAATATAAAACAGCCCCTACATTTGTTCTAATGTTCCAGCCTTATTCAGTCCATTCCATTTACAAGACTGATGTACATACACATTTCAAATCACTCAGATTATTTTTGTGCCTTCTGGTCCAAACTTCTCTGGAATTAACAGCTGGCACATGTCATAATAAATGCAGAATATATTAGTTCTATTTTGCACTGGTGACAGTTCATACCGGACCTTATTGTTAACCCAGCAAATATACAAATACTGAAATTCAGCCTATAAAGTGAGAATAAGGACCATGAAATAGATAAAAGCTTATATAAATTCAAGCCCCTTGACTTGAAAAAAATATGCTGTCAAGGCAAGCCAAAGGTAATTTGCAATTATTTAAGTGTTGAAATTAGTCATTTTTCTGACATCAAAGCACAGACACCCCCTTCCTGGTCATTACATGCACCCCACCCTTCGCTTTCTTCACGGTAGCACTGCTGATCAGACTGCCACATGATAATGACTCAAAATGGCCCCTGGAAAGGTTTGTTTGTGGCGGACGAGCCAAGCAACACATTCTTAGCAAACAAAGAAGTTAACGCATCTCATAATAGGCTACAAAAATGCTCTTTTAAGAATCGTGAGATAAAGGGTATACTTTCTCATAAACAACTGGCATCAGAAACTCCTTGATTCCACAGACTAAAGTGATACAGATTCAAAGAATACTCATAATGACAGCTAGTAGAAAGCTGAACTGTGTCAGTTTAATTTTTTTTTTAAGTTCCACAGATAGCTTCTTAACTCCCTGTGTATAGCACCATTAGATTACCTGCATTATTTGATTTATTGATAAGCAGTACTTTTCCCCCGAAGTTCCACAGCATACAGTTTTCCAATTTTTCAATGTGTTTTTTGCTTTTTGGATGACCATTCACTGAAGCTGATGCCTTATCAAGGTAAGCCATTCCTAGCTAGTTGATTTTCCCTTTTCATGCGTTTGGTCACACTGCTGAAGACATGACTTGCTAACACTTTATTTTCTCTATATCATCTCTACCATTCGGCATTTACCTGCAGGGAGAACAGACATTACAGTATTGTACTGCAAAAGCAGCAGAATTTCTATGTTCTATAATTGTGTGAGTATTAAATTCTCTGAAAGGAACATTTTCTGCACAAAATGAAGTTACATCTTCAAGGACCCATCTGCCATCATTGCGTGTAATGACTTTTTGCGGCCAATCAATATTTTAGATCAACTGGGTGATTTGTGAACTGCCTATCAGAATCTTTCCAAGTCACCCTTGAGAAATCAGCCGATTTAGCTTGCCGGGTGTCCTGCTGATAATGCAGAATTGTTCTATTTGAATACACATGAGGATAGATAACCAGTTCAACTCAAAGAAGCAACAGGGGGTAGGCTCACCTTTGGAGTTTTAATAAAAGGGTTTAATCAACACAAAATATTACACAATATTACTATTATTTAAGATCATTTCCACTGGCACTACCCCAAGACTTATGCTAAGTTGCAGATAGATTTTCCTTTTGAAATATACAGTCCACATACTGGCTGTGACTATTAAGTTTCTCTACATGCAAATCCAATTTCATGAATCCATCCATCCACGCACCCTCCTCCCATCTACCTGTCCGGTAGAGTGTCACGGGAATCGCATAAACTCAATATTTAAGTTACAGAACTTCTGTAGTAACTACATTATTGTCATTTACTGTGACAGCAAGTCTAGATGTATAATATTCAGATTGTACTGCTGTTTACAGGTTTTATTTGTTACTGATTATGAATGCTTTGTCCAAATAAAACCAAAAAAATACCTATAAACCTAACCCGCATTGAATGAAATTTGATACAGTTCTATTGTATTATTTGGGGAAAATTCCACTCAAAAATAAAACAAAATACAAACATCAAATATCATTCATTGCTTCTCAAAAATATTATTCCCATATAAATAGCGAACAAGACAGACAAGATACTTATGAAGAGTGTAAATGGGTGTTTTGCATCTGATCAAGATAAGTGATAATTTGGATACCGAATGCACATAAAACGAAGACTGGTGTAGTATCATAATTATATATGAATACATTATAACAATTGAATATTATTAATAATGACAGAAAACTTCAATAACACATGATAATACACCATGTAATACAAATAAGCTTGGTTTGATATTGTCTGTTTGATCCTGTACTTGTGGATGTCTATGGGGATTCCACTTCACACCTGCCATCCATCTTCCAATCACAGTGACTGCAAAGGGTCATGTGGGGGTCCCAGAGCCTATCATAGGCAGCAGAGGCAACAAGGTGGGACTACAATAGGCCTAAGTGCATGTCTTTGGACTGTAGGAGAAAATCAACAAAGGGAGAATATGCAGACTCCAACAGAGCTGAGGCTACATTTAAATCCCAAGCGCGGGTGATATAAAGCAATAGTGAGCCCCACTGACTCAAATCTGACAGTGAAAAGTTTCAGCCAATGCTAAACTAAAATCCCTCCAGCCAATAAAACACTGTATGTTATATATGTGTGTGTATGTGTGTATGACACTGTGCATTGTCTATTTTTGTCTATTACTGCCTATTAATGTCTTTTGTGTCTGTAATCACAAACAATTTTGCCTGGGATAATAAACGTTTCCTGATTCAGATTCTGAAAACAAACTATAAGGACATAACTGTCCCACCTGGAAAAAGAAAAAAAAAACTGATTCTCAGTATTCATGTTTAAGTATTAAGTAAATTTCGGGGACCTGATACTGCACACAGTGTTGACAATGATCACGATGATAGTTCCTATAACCCTTTCAAGATGACGAGGCTTCAGTCCATTTGTGCCATGACTTATTTCTATATTTTTAACTGGATGTTGACTTTTCGGTCAAATGTATGTAGACTAAACTTCATTCATTCATTCATTTGTTTATTGATTGATTGATTGATTAATCCAAGAGGACCATTCCTATATAGCAGTTTAATCCATATGCAAAGCGGAACTGTACAGTCCTTGCAAATGGCGCACTCTGAATTCTCTTTCTGCATCATTTTATCGTTTTACATTTATCGATAGCATGAAACAGGACAGCAAATTATGACCAACTTTTACGTACTAATTGATGTGAAACAGTGGAAGTCAACAAAAAGCAACGTGCCAAATCTACGGGCTCAAGTCCTACTACATTTACATTTGATTCTTCTGTAATGTATGTAGGTCATCCTTTAGATCAAAGGGCCATTTACAGTTTTTGACTTTTCCCTGCCATTCAGATTTTGTTACCTCAATCAATTCACATTGCAGGAGCCCTTCAAATCTGCAAAGAAAGCTTGTCTACCAATCCATCATGTCAATTGAATTCATTTATGTTTAGAGCTTAAAAGGCCAGAAACAGGAACAGACTTAAAATTTATCTGCGAAAACATGTAGAAAGGGTGAAGTAAAATTACGTTAAACACTGGCGGTGAATTAAGTCTGATGAGAGAAAAAAAAAGAGCATAGAATAAAATTAATCATGAAAAATGCTGAAAGTATGAGTTCTATTGGAAGGTAAATATGAATGAAAATATACAAAATAAGATTTGCAGAAGGGAATACACCTATCCATCTCTATTTTTTTGAGCCAGGAGAATATAAGTAAACATGGAAAATTCCATGTTTTGGATTTTGGCATCATATAGATGAGAATCAGTGTCCTCAAAGACACTGAATAAGGGCCTGGCGTAGCCCCCAGGCCAAGCTGGCTTGTGTGGCACAGACCTGCTCCGAGGCGTAGGGACTGGACAGGCAAGGTGGGCCATAGCCTCAGGCCCTCAAGCTGGGGGGGCCCTGAGGGCAACTGACTACATAGTACACTGCAACAACAGACCTGCTTTATTTATATGTACAGTATTCTGTTTTTCACAAACGTGAAAACACAGGACTTGTGTTTATTAATTTAGACTTCAAGCTAAAATAATGGTAATACTTTTCCCCTGAGGAAGGTGACATGAGGGGCCCATCTTTTGCTATAGGGAGTCCCTAGAATTGCCTCGGGACCTGCTACCCATAATGCACTGTCCTGAGGCCAGCTCACTGAGTCGATACCTCATTGTGACATCATTCAGGCTCCAAGCCCTATGTACATAGTAGACATCACAGAAAGGTGCGTAAACACAAAAGGTAATTGGGATGATGAAGAATTTGGTTAAAACAGGGTTACCCTACCATGTTCATTAAGTCCTGGCATCCTGCATGGCCATTTCTTTTTAGCAGTAGATGAACTTGATACCAACTGAATAAATCCTTTAAACAAATCTAGCAGCACACAGCTTGCAACCTTCCATTATTAGAAATTTATTATATCTAATTAAAGATTATATTGTATTTAAGACAATTTATATGAAAACATATGTTCCAGTTTCATTGGGATATTTTGGCAGATAGAAATTAAAAATTATTTAGCTATTTCCTGGCTGTACGAAGAGGAGAGAATAATATATGAATGAGAGAGATTTTTATTACTACTACATAAAGAAGTTCACATTAATCATGTTTAAATAACACCAAAGGAAGGTTGGAGATAGATCACACTGATAATCACTGCAAAGCATGTAATGTATATTCAGTACCCATAAGGCCAGGTGTGTGGTTTTGGAGCAGAACTTTGAGCGCCTTTTATTTGCCAGCTACTTTTCAAATTTTTTTCTCCCCCACACCAACTACAAACACATATTACTAAAAATAATGTTACAATACCCACTAAAGCCACTGAGCTTTGCAGCAGAGGCAGCTTAAGCCATTTTTCCAGGCGAGGAGTTAAAAATGAAATTACAAACCTTTGTTACTCTCAACTGAATTTCCAATGTTGTTTTATCACTAACTTGCACCAGTAATAGCCAAGGCGATTTTAAAATTATTCCGATTTCATATGAGCTGCCATTACAGAATGAAGTCTCTGCAACAGTGAGCTGGAACGACCGTACTGCTAAGAGGAGAATGCAGAGAGGGACCACAATAAGAACAGCAGTTTGTATAGTGTGTGGCTCAAAATGACACATTTACAGAGAAAGGTCTGGTGTGCTGCAATGTACACTGCTGATCTGAATCTGGTGTGGCTTAAGGACAGAATCAATGAGGGACTGGAAATGGAGCCAAAGACATATGGAAACAAATCTGGGGTGACTGGAGTTACCAAGCAACACAGAGCAATCCAAGTAGAAGAGCCGTCTTTAAAATACTGGTTATATGGGGAAAAAAACACAATACAGTCACCAGACACCATTCTCTAGATCAGGGGTCACCAACCTTTTTGAAACTGAGAGCTACTTCACGGGAACTGAGCCATACGAAGGGCTACCAGTTTGATACACTCTTCTTAAATCATGTATAATAAAACATGTTTTAAATGCTTTTTTTTAGATATTGTCATTTTCAAATCTATATAAATGCAAATGTGCTTAAAGAAGAATAGCAACAGGATAAAATTAAATTTTAGACGCTGCTCACTGGTGAGTTGTGCTATTTTTAGAACAGGTCCGCGGGCAACTCATGTGGTCCTTGGGGGCATGTTGGTGTCCCCTGCTCGAGATAAACCACACCCTACATCTGCAACACGTAACCGAAGTAACATGTTTTTATATTGATGCTTCCAGAGGTTATGCACCCTGTCTTCTAATACTGCAATGCCCACAACCTATAACCACTTCCGATGGAAACTTTATCTGATACCAGGATCCATGGTTGCCACTTACTGGATGACAAAATCTGGAAATACCAGCGTCTATGTATTTATAAGCAAGGAGGAGGCTGTGCAAGAACTTAACCACCATAGTTGAATGTCCCCCTTGCGCTAATCCATTATTTCTGCACTGTGATGATAATGGGCTTGACAGTGATGAATGACATGCTCCAGAATAATACACACTTATAACCTTTAATCAAGAACAGACAGGCAAACATGCTCATTCCAGAGCACCTTGAGAGTCTTCCTAGTAAATAAAGAAGTCTCATTCACATCCCCTCATTGCATAAGGATACAGACCTGTGTCATTTCCTCCCGATCGAGTGAAATTAAGGCACTTTACATTTCCGCGCGTAGGATTTGATCTGATGATGAAATGGCATTTTTCGATGTGCGGTATCGATTTCAGCGCTGAAGCCTGGCTCCTCTGAACGCCTGGGAACCTAGCTGAGATCTCCCCCGAGCTCTTTAGAGGAGCTCATTAAAAAGGTCCACATCTCAGCAACTCGGCCCTGTTGCTCCCAATTCGTTTCAAGTGCCCGGGTTTAGTTGAGCGTTATGAAGGGAAGGCGTGCCTCCAATTGCCCTGCTCAGCACGGCGAGACACACAGAGCCGGTGTGGCTGCAGAACTTCGTTTTCCACACTGAGGAACACTTGTGCAATTAAAAACCATGGCAGAGGTCTGTGAAAGCGCACCCCTGGGGCCCCGTACAAGGTTCCACTAAGTCTAAAAATGTGCCCCCGCAATTGCTGGGAATACAGGCGTCACTTTGTTTTTTGTATGCTAAAAAAAAAAACAAAGAAGTACAATTAATGTTCTTATTATATAAATGTGACCGCAGGACAGTGAATTCCATTCACTTAAAAAATTCCAATAATTTGCTATTAAAAGTAAAAAAAAATGTAAAACTGAAGAATTTTATGACCATGTAATGGCACACAGACGCTCATCCAACTCAGCATGCATTTATGTACTACAGCACTATTATATTCTGCAGAAGATGAATTGCCTAATCAAATAAACCAAATGTAAATTGAATAAGTGGCTCCATTGAGGAATCAATGATGTTACTTGGCAAACTGCATACCAAAGGACTTGTAAAATACTTAATTAAAAGGGAAAATAAATCACCAATCAATTAAGGCAGCACTCACTCTGGAAACATACTGCATCGTGTGTTTGTTTGTTTACTTTCAGGATGTAAAGTCTCAACACATCACAAGTCTGATTTTCAATGAGGGGGATTTCATATTTTAATAGATTTTATATTTGCATTTATATATGCAGTTTAATATCTGTGTATCTATGTAAATGTATTACTTTATGTGTTTGTGTGTGCACACGTATTTATGTTTCTCTATGTGTGTGTGTGTGTGCGTGTGGATTATGTGTATATTATATTGTGGGGACCAAGTGTTCCCCACAATGTAATAAAAACCTGTTATTTTGATGTTGTGGGGTCCATTTTTCAGATCTCCACAAAGATCTTTGAATGCAATCAAAAAAGTAAAAATGCCAAAAATCTCATATTTTGTTTGGTTAGTTATGGTTAAGGTTAGGGCTGGGTAGGGGTTAAGGTCATCATATTGGGATTAGTTTTCCCCATAGAAATGAATGGAGAGTAACCACAAACCCGTGTTTGTGCGTGTACAGTATGTGTATGTGTATGTATATGTGGTGATTAAATAATCCCCCAGAAGGCCTTGCTGCCTCACCATTGTCAGACCCGTCAGGACATCTTGATTTGAAAAGTGTTTCGCATATTTTCAAAGAACAACAATCAAAGAAATCAGTAGTTTGTGCAGAAATTAGAATATATTCAAAAATGAAAGGGTTTTTTCATACAACTCATCCTGTGTCTTAAACTTGACAGATAGGGCTTGTGATACATCCCAGACACAAACACTAACCTGTCACCCGGTGACACAGAGCAAATGTCCCTGAGTTAAGCAAACAAAGATGCCCAGGAATTCCCCGTGACATTAAACCACAATCTCCACATGTCTGCACTGACACATGGGCCTGATTGATGGCTAAAGACGAAATGTTTGAATTTTTAACGACAAAAAAAATGCCACAGTCCCCAACTCCCACGTGGACCATTGAAACTGTGTATATTGGGTCATGACTGCCTACCAGACATTCTTTATCAAAATCCAAGTCTAATAAAGCATCTGGACTGCAGCCATTAAGCTGGTCTCGGGTAACAGTAACATTTCCCTATTAAACCACTCACTTTTATTACTGTTTTTCTAAAGTGATAGTTTAGAAGATGTGGGCTTTGGCTTGTTTTTGTACCTGTACCTTTTGGTGAGCAGGTGATGCAGTGGGGAGCCCCGCAGCCTCGCACCTCTGGGGTTACGGTTTTTTATTTACTACTCCAGGATCAGTGTGGGAAGTTTGTGTGGTTGCCGGTTGGCACGGATTTACACTCACTTTCCAAAAACATGCAATCGGGTCAAACGGTGTCTATAAATTGCCTACAGTTTGTGAGCGTGCACCCTGTGATGGACTGGCATCCTGTCCAGGGTGTTCCCCAGCACTGTGCCCTGTGACGGACCGGCATCCTGTCCAGGGTGTCCCCCAGCCCTGTGCCCTGTGACGGACCGGCATCCTGTCCAGGGTGTCCCCCAGCCCTGTGCCCTGTGACGGACCGGCATCCTGTCCAGGGTGTCCCCCAGCACTGTGCCCTGTGATGGACTGTCATCCTGTCCAGGGTGTCCCCCAGCCCTGTGCCCTGTGATGGACTGGAATCCTGTCCAGGCTGCACCCTACCTCATGTTCTAAGCTTGCAGGAAGAGGATCCAGGATCACCCTCTACTGGATAAGCAGTAAACGGAGGGATGGAGGTTAATTAGTTCACTCAGTGATTATATCTGCTTTAAAAAGCTACTTCTGAGATCAGATTCCGGATTCACTCTGAAATACTGCTTAGCATTTTCCATTAGCATGGAGAGAGCTCAGACAGGACTCCAAATTAAAATATTTTGCTGGCCACTACACCATGTGCTAAGCATTAAGGATTAAGAAGAGAAATAAAATATGAGTAAGTACTAATAAAAACATAGTGAAATAGCGGCTGGATGGAGAATGAGTCTCATGTCCACCCTGTGTGTGTGTGTGTGTGTGTGTGTGTCTGCGTCCCACAATGTAATAAAGGCAGGCAGGCATCTACTCAAGGGTGAACCCATA
>JAODLD010000144.1:493434-515607 GCA_026781065.1 Mormyrops boulengeri
CCCCCCCCCCGCGCGCCCCCCCCCCCCCCCCCCCCGCCCCCCCCCCCCCCGGGGGGGGGGGGGGGGGCGCCAGGGGTGATCTCATGGATGAGAAACTATGAGGGAAATAAATCGTGAGTGGTGCTGACACTGATACACTGATGCACTGCCCCCCCTCACCAGCGCTTGACGGCTCACCTCACCCAGAAAAAAAATGCCCCCCCGCAGCAATGATTCCTACTCCCGGAGTTGGGGGGTGGTGAGGTGACCAGATCTGGTCTTCAGGTACGGTGAAATTGATGCCAGCCCCCCCACTCTCCCACCCCTCCGACACGATTTTCTGAATGGCCTGGGTTTATCGAGTTAGCGGAGTCTCCTGGCAACGAGCTGAAAGCCACGTCGCTCCCCGCTCACGGCCCCCCCATTTCTGAGGGGCATTCCAACCCCTGCTTATTAGCGGCCGCACACAGCAGCCCAGCAAAGTTTAATTAGCCACGCTCTGATCCACTTGTCTTACATTTCCCTTCTTTTTTCCCCTTGTCGACCGAACGCAGCGTGTTTTTTTCCCTTTTCAGATGAAGCAGGCAGCAAAAATAGCATCACCAGCATAACACAGCCCCAAAATCCAGCACAATAGCATCACATAATGGGTTTTATGGCATTTAAGACACGGGGGTAAATTGAATCGCAGCGGAGCAGGAGGGTGATATATTTCTTTAGAGCGGGCGATCCGGTTGGACGCCCGCAGCCCTTGGGAATGTGGGGCGTTATTCACCATTGTTCACCAGCCCATCCATCGTGTTTGATTTGCCATCAGCCTCTGCCCTCGGAATCAATAACCTGACTGACGCTTTCCTAGGAAAGACTATTATCTGCCTGTGCGATCTTGACGCTAGTCCACGTCACGCCCAAGGCGGGGGGGGGGGCAGCATGACCTACGAGTGCTTGCTTTGGTGCTGTTGTTCCTGTCCTCTTTTATCACTTTTCTTGCATTTCGCATCCCCTCACTTTCTGCATGATCCTCCACAGAACTCTCCACCTCCACAAACCAGTTCCAGCTGCCGGGCCCCTCGCAGCAGGGACGGGTCTCCCTCCGGAACCTTCCGTGGCCCTGACTGTGGCGGATGGTCGTTAAACCCAGTAACATGTGTGACGGTCACCTTCGCCGTGTAAGGACTCTGCGGGCAGCTGCGGCCTCTGCTCCAGCATCTCCACATGACATATGTGATGTAGGGCGAGAGGGGGGCCTCCCAGGACAGCCCCCAGAGCCCGTGTGACTCGTTCCACTTTCCAGCTGACTCCCGGCCCATTCAGACATATGTGTACCCTAAGGCGATGCTGGAACTCTCCCTCGCTTGCAACTGTATGCTTATCTCTGCATATCCCCAAGCGAAGGATGGAGAAGGGAGGGAACACAGCCATGTTACCATTAAACAAATGCCGCAAGATAAATATAGGGGCCAATAAATCAAACGAAATTAATAAACAACTCGGCCATTTCCTGGCAACTTTACCACCATTAACGTGCGTTAAGTAGCTCAAATGAGCAGGTCGTGTCAGACCGTCTGCATCCCAAGAGGCTGTAAATTATCAATGCACGAGTAGCAGCAGTCAGGTCGGTGTGCCGATAGCTAGACGCTCTTCTAAACTCGTACTTATAAACTCGCAGCCCGTGCTCAGGATTTTCAGGGCTGCGATTTCTTTTTGTGCAGAGGGCTGACCGCAGGACGCTCTGGAGGTGCATAATGATTCTGGGAGGAGGCGCCACTGAACGGGAAGGGGAGTTGGCAGCTCCGGGGAGTTGCTGTGGGCTGGCTCACTCTCTTGAGCGCCGTTGTGGGCACTGCTCCCCAGAGAAGTACATACGGTGCCTGAGGGTCCTGACAACATGCCGGAAAGTTCCACTTTGATGGGACTTGTGTGAGTGTGTTTGTGATTATTACATTCTGGGGACCAGATGTCCCCACAATGTGATAAAACCCTGAAACTTTTTACCTTGTGGGGACATTTTTTCGGTCCTCACAAGGGTAACCTCGGTTTTATAAAAATCTGTGACTGCAATCAAAAAATGAATTTTGTTTGGTTGCTTAAGGTTAGGGCTGGGTGGGGGTTAAGGTTGTTATGGTTAGGGTTAGGGCTATACCTATAAAAATGAGTGGAGAGTCCCCATAAAGATATGAATATGTGGACTGTGTATGAGTGTGTGTGTGTGGGGGGGGGGGGGGGTTATTTTGCCATTTCTGTTGCAGACAGAATAGCACAGAGACTGTACCCGGTCAATGACGCCAGGTTCCTGTCTGGCAAGACGATACTGCAAAGGACTCGGTCCTGATCTGAGCTGGGACAGGGTGCAGGACAAAGATGCCTTTCGCAAAAAAGTATACAGTTCTGGGAGTTTTAAAATAGTGAACAGAAGAAAAGAACTGGCTGAAGGGTGACAGGAGAAAAAAGCGAGAAAAGAGGCTGTGCTTTGCTCAGCAGATTGTTTTGATGTTGACACATATGAAAACCACGAGAAGGAAAAGTCAGACTGCCAACCTAGCTTTTGTGTTTGAGAAGAGCTTTTTTGATGATAAAACAAAAAGCTAGAACAGATTTTAAAATGACATAAAAACAAATCTATTAAAAAAAGAATATAGCTTTTAGAAACTGTCGACTTTCTGCTATCAGGTAATTTTTCTTGATGTTTTACCATCTAAAAAACCTGCAGACAGGTATAATAATTATGGGGTCAAATATAAAATTGCCATGTTATACAGTTTAGGTGTGGAAACAATTCAAATGGTAAATATGTTGCTGAAGCACCTATACTGTTGGTCACCAGTGATCTATGTCAACATAAGAAGAAGCAAACTGAGGGCATATTTAATACTAAAGTTATTACAGAGTTAATCTTATTTCTTATAATAAAAGAATTGTTACCACATTTTTAAATGCACACATTTTCCTTTGCCATCCAAACACTAGCATTGTTATAGTGCACTGTCTGCTGCCACCAACACATACAGGTCTGTTAAAAACCAAAACCTTTGCATGTGGTCAGGTTTTACATACTCTGCAGTGAATTTTGTCCCCAAAAGATCTAAAAAAAAATCCACATTAAAAGGAATATATTCAAAATGCAGCCAAATCAATCTCCTACTTAATGGAATATTGGCCATATGTGTTTGCCTGACTCCATGTGTGCTTCCATTTGTGTTAAAGTACGTCGATCAGAAGAATGGCTGCCTTTCAAATTCTGCCAACATGCACCGTTTAAAAGAGCGGGAAATCGTCCGGAGATGAGACTCATGTGGTTGTCAGGGCGATGGGGCATGCTTTGCCCTTGCCATCAACTCTGATAGGTCGAGCGGAATTTCAAAGTGACAAGCTCTGTTCAACCGAAGGTCAGAGGTGACGCCAGGCCTAGAATTTCAAAAGCCGGCGGCCTTCGCACACCGTCACCACTACCCTATTCGCAGCTTGCATTCCAACCTCCATTTCCCTTGCTTATAATAGCCCCACATTAATATTGCAAACCGAACGGGGTGGGGGGGGGGGGTGTTCACCATTGATTGTTATTGCCTGTAACCCGGATAACAGTGGTTTGGTGATTATCTGCCCAGGGGAATCTGCTATCTGCCAAGCGGGGGGAAGAAGGAGCTTCATTACAGGAGGGGGGCAGCCGTTGCAGAGAGGCTGCGAGTGATGGGAACTTGAGCAGGCCTGGGGGCAAGACAGTGTTCAGCATAACCCCCTCCCCCCCCATCCCATCTCCCACCAATTTCCTCTCCTCCCTTTCCCTTCCTCACTGCTGCGTGTCAAAACGCTCTACATATCCCACTTACTCTCAATAAGGCAGACTGCTTAACAAAAATAAAATACAACAAAAATATCATTGTGGGCGTGGCCTTCCTGGAGTGGGCGGCCTTCAGAGTCACAGCGTGAGGCAGCCCAGCCTCGCCTCTGCTCACAGCAGTAGCGGCAGCACACGGCAGCACTCTCAGGCCCCTAATAAGATGTGATTTTATTAGATAAGTGAGATGAAGTGACTGCAGTTAATAAATAATTCAGTGTTGGTGTTCAGAGTCTGCAGGGATGCTTCCTCGGTAGAACATAAAAAATACTCATGTTCTAAACTGATTCCCAGACTCTCCCAAGCTGCCATTCACATAATTACCCATCATTATACATTTATTTTTCCAGAATAAATCTGTGTAAATAATTACATAAATGGCAGGATTTGTATCTTTTTTTTTTTTCTTTGAAATCGTGAAAATGAACAGTCAATCCAGGGAGCGCTACCCATTCTGTAATCTTAAAGACGTGATACCGACGTGCAATTAATGGAACTATGTTTGTTGCCGCACAAGCTGTCAATGGGCAAAAAGTGAAAGTGCGAGATGCCTAATGAGGGTGCGGCAAATCAGAAGGAATCCTTTTCTCAGTTTGATTAACAGCACCAAAAATATTTAGGCATTGCTGCCTCGTTTACAGAGAACACAGCTAACCTGCTGATTACTATAAATCCAAATAACAAAACGTCCCACAATTCAGTGCCAAAGCTCATTGCAAAGCAGGAAGATTTGGAAACAGATGGCAGCTGTATGCTGTAAAGGCCCTGGTTAGATTCACATATAGGTTACAGCTGTCCTGTGTCTCAAATGTGGCGACGCGCAAATCATCGCAAAGCTTGATTGAGAGGTTTATGGAGAAATCCCAGCTAAGTGGACTATAACACAGTACGTAAAATTCTCTTCAGCCTTGTTGTTCAAGGACCGACATGGTCTTGTACCCTCAAAACCAGAACGCTTATTTTAAATACTGGTGGCATCACTTGTGGCAGAAATCATACTGAAATGTTGATTTTCTTTTTAGCTTCTTTGTAGACGAGGTTCCTCAGAGCAACTTAAACATTCAGTCTATAAGCACTTGTACAACAAGGAAATCACAGTAAGCAGACGGAACGAAACAGGGACATGCTGAATGGAACTCCAGTCCAATCCAAGGTACACTCTCATGAAATAAGAGTCATTACCCTTAACAGCAATTACTGTAAGCCCACATATTCGGACGATGGGAGGAGAAAGATGTATCCAGAGGAACCTCACTGAAACATGAGGAGAACTCAACACACACAGAAGGAGTGGGAATCAAAGCCCCAGTCAGTGAGCCAACTATCCGGCTAACAGTCTCACCCATCCACACATCTGGGAAATCACACGTTGTAGCAATCAGGGTCCCAGCCTCACAGCTCTCTAGGAATGCGAGTCTGCAGCACACCGGATTACAGCCATAGTTATAAATAGGTAAATGTCACATTAGGCACCCAGAAGAGAGTGCAATGGATCCATTAAGTCCTCTGAAGTTCTGCTGCATGTGGTCTGTCCCTCCCGCTATTGTCTCCAGTGTCGATGCAACTGACTTCCACTTAAATGGCAAAAAATTCTCACGCATAAATATTCAATTGTGTTTGCAATGGTGATTGTGTCTGGATGACGAGGGGGGGACCTACAAAGCCCAAAACAGGGACTTTTGTCAAATATAAGTATATAATATATTACGTTTGGCTGTCCTATCTTAGCGATAAGTCCTATGGTGACTGTGCTTTATGTTATAAGCTGTGCAGTAGCACCCACTTATCTGTGGTTTCAGTATCTAAAAAAGCATTCCTGAAATAAACAGTTGATAAGTTTCAATTGTTCTAATTACACCATACTTCTGTTCTAATTACAGGTTATGTACAGGTACATGATACACATTTTACAATGAAAACTAGTGTAACGGTAGCCTATATTTTTTCATTGTTCATTCATCCTTTATATATGGGGTCCACGGATTGTTTGCTGTTATCCGCAGTTTCATCTATCTGCAGCAGGTCTTGGGATGTAAGACTCGTGGATATGGAGGGCTGCTGTACACTGGACTCCTGATATTCAATACGGGATTGCAAAACTGAAGAAGCCAACAAGCAAACGATGTTCAGGATCAAAGAGAGTAAATTCGAGGCCTATGTTGCCACAGGATGTCAAAGTCCAAAGGCTCAGCAACAATATCTTCTTATACCACCAACCAGTTACACTGAAGGACATCCGGTCTCCTATGCTTACAATGTGTCATACATACGGAATGATTTTAACCTTTAAATGCTGAGTAAGTATACACAGGGGACAATTACAGGCTCTTTGACATATGCTAACATACACTAAAGGACATCCTCATTTTGCCCATCCTCAGTTTGACATGTGCCTGGATCAACAAGGGAGGGGCTTGCATTTCACTTCTTTAACCAATCACAGTCTTTAATGTATGACATCATCACACTGGTCCATTTTTTTCCCATTTCCTAACTCAAGGATTCCAGCCATCCAGTCACCCAGCTTGGGGCAGTGTGTATCTCAGGGCTAAGCCTCTGTGCCTGTACTGTATGTGACTGGAAGGATGCTGGTTCAAACCTTATTATTATTATTGTTGTTATTACTATTATCATCCTGAAATAAAGATGCACTCTTACATTGTTCCGTGCAGCCTTTGCAGGTAAGCACATCCCTATGTTTTGTAACTATGACATGTCCCAAAGGAAAAGGAATACAGAATAAAACAGGAAAATCTATGCACCTTGCCGCTTAACACAAAATGCTAGTTTCAATGAATGCGGTGATGTCAGACGATGAAGACGGTGATTGGTTATTGAAGCGAAATGCAAGCCCCTCCCTTGTTGACCCAGGGATATACTGAGCTTGGCAAAATCAGGAAGTGCTACACTAAATGCTCCCCAGCGGAGCAACAGAGAAATCTCTGTCTCATTGACTGTGGACCCTGCAATAACACAGAAAACATTTCAAACTTCAGAAGCTGATTACTGTATCGTTACACCATAAAGACAACTTTGCTCAAAATCAGCTTTCCGTGTGGGTCAATAATTTAATGAGAAGCTGGTCACCGGAAAACGGTCTTTCACACCAAGCTGTTTGTTTTTTTGTTTTTTTTTTATCACAATGGGAAATAATCACTGCGCATTACAAATGGCAGCGGCCCACCTTAAAGAAGGTCATGGTGGAGCCATCTTCCACCACGCCATACTCGATCTTGGTCTGCTTGGCGAGGTCGTCGGCGGAGTCGATGGGCGACTCCATGCGCTCCACGGTGAGGAAGGCTGCGAGGTTAGCGGTGTAGGAAGAAATGATGATGAGAGTGAAAAACCACCAGATGCCCCCCACTATCCTGGTGGAGAGGGCTTTGGGCATCAGCTCAGAACCTGGCAAGGAGGGGGAGCAGAGAGAGACGTCAACCCGTTTTGCTCTGGCCGTAGGTCACTCAGTACAAGACAGGGCTTCCATACAGATCACACCCAGGATATCTCCAGGAGGGGAGGCCCCGGCCAGGCCTTGCTTTAGTGACATAGACCAGACTAGATGTTGGGTGGTTTGAATATGGATATCTGCGTTTACTAACTTCAACACGCACAGTTAACGGCATTGTAAAATTACCACACAGACAAATTAACACACAGACTCAGATTCTACGCTGCACCACAAACAAGGTAGGAGAAGGAGCCCAATATTTTCATCCCGTGGATTAATTTTAAACAGTGTTTATGAGTCATCTACCTCCTTTAAAATTCATATTATAAGCAGACTTCACAGAGCAAGCACTCCCCTGTGGTACGTCTCTGATCGTGAGTGCTTCTCGGTTCATTCTGGAACATGAAACATGGAGTCCTGCCCAAACGGTTACTAAGTGTGTTTTCAAATCACACCAGGTATCTAGGTGTGTGTGTATTATGTTGAGACAGTCTTATTTGCTTTGAAAAATCTTCAGCTGGATAATGATGCTGACGGTGTTCATAAGCTGGTCATTTCAGGTAACTGCAGAAGGTATTTTCATAACTTTAAAATGGCGCAAGGCAGTACAGAGGTGGAGATGGCTGAATCATGTATACGTCTGTTAAATAAATTTCAGACTGCATCAGGCAGCTTCCATTGCTTAACCGTACGCCACTTCAAAAAAAGGAAAGGTCACTTTTGTAAGTATCTGTAAGATGTGTCAGTGGTGAAGCACAAGGCCAGGGGTGCAAAATGCTTTGGAGCAGAAACTAAATTTATAATTGGCACTAAATGTTCCTGCATTGCTTTGATTTCTAGTAACAGTTTGGGGACATTACACTGGCATCCCTACATCATTACAGACCAGCGAAGTGTCTGTTAAGACAGTCTTAACCCTCATTGTTCTATGCATTTGAATTATCATGTGTCGATATCGGAAATATTGCAGCCAGATTTGTTTAAACAACAGTGGCACAATATAACTATCTAATAAAATTAAAACTAGCTTCTAGATTATTTTCATTTATTTGTCAGATCAATATTTGATTCTTTCCAAGCTTTTCTCCAGCTTTCCAGGATTCACAAAAATTAGAGTTCTTGCTAGTCTTAAAAGAAGTTTTAAAATAGATATTGAAAAAATAAAAAATACTTTTATATATATAGCAGTCCCACAGTCCCAAGCTCACTAAATCTAGCAATTCACACTCATTTCAGCTCAGCATCTCTGGCTGAAGTTGATTGCCCATGAATCAATACTGTTTTTTTTGCAGATAAACAGTTCAATAGCACAGGAAGGGTCCATTCATTACACGGCAGTGCATATGAGGACAGCGCCACCTGAAAAATCAGCAGGAAAAACATGATGGACTTCATTTACATTATTTATAAGCAAATCTTAATTGCACTTTGTTTAGAAACAACAACCACAGCAACAATAACAATTATATTGTGTTAAAATAGCTCTAAAACATGTTTAAAATCTTGATTCACTAAAAACAAGTAAGGCTTTGCTTCTTTATAAAGCCACCTCCCTAACTGTAGGCCTCCAGGTCATCAGAAGTATTTGTAATTTCAAGCAAGCCTCATGAAGGATATGAGTGGGGCAAAGGTCAAAGGTCACACTGGAGCTGATGGAGTCAGGCCAGGAGATGAAGGACGGTCCATGGAAGGACAGCACAAAGTCAATATTATTTTTCTTAAGCAATCTAAAGCTCTTTTAAGTTGTAATCTTGCTAATTCAGGCAAAAGGACTGTGGGAGAGATCTTTGCTCTTTGAAGTGACCCTAGTATTTTTCTTTTATTTCATTTTCGAACATCTCTTCAGCACCCTCATTAGGACTTTCTCACAGTCAGGTCTAGAACCTGTCACTCTAGAAACGAGCCCAGACATGACAGCCACCTCCACCTTCAGACTTCTGCCCAGAAAGCTGTAAAGGAAGAGAGAGACGTGCCAGCTGCCTGGTCAAGCCAGGCAGTTAGACATGATTCGGCCAGGAACATGATTACCCATCATAACCAGCAGTCTGCACTGCCCTTTGAAACAAGACAGGAAAAAACAACAACAACAAAAAACGAAAACAAAGAACAGGAAAAAAAACTAAGTAGCAAGACCAGGGAAGGAGAAATAGTAGGAGATCCACAGATCCCGGCTCACGTCTTACCCCATGTGCTTGAAAGCCCCAAGCCGGCCCCGCACTAGGCCAGGTGCACCACAACAGAACCTGGTTGGGGCTGACTGTCATGTACCCAAGGTAACGTCATGTCCAAAACACCACATCCCACAGTTTTCTGGGGGCTACAAGCCATGAACACGGGAGCCTCTCTACACTGTAGTCCTCAGCAACTGTGTGTGTTTGCAAGAAGGGGCATCATGCTGTGGGGGGAACAGTGTCTGAATTCCTTCAGCCTGCCCTCCCTCTCTCCCCCCAGCTCCATCTCCAGATCTTCTCAACATCACCTCAAGCAGATTCGAATCTGCACTGTGTCACCGAAGTATCCTAAGTATATCTAGACCACCATCAGCAGGTCATAAGTAAAAAGATCAAATGAACAAGAACAAAAGGACAAACAGTCCATCCAAAAGAACGCCCCAAAAATGTGTATGAAATAGAATTACAATGGTATTTACAAAAACACTGAGTATGTTCTGGATTGACAACTATCTCCACAATGAAGATAATGGATAAAATATTAATCCTCTAGTCACTGCATATGAGTTAGGGGACGTTGGACAATCCCATTAGATTACACTTTTGTTCGGAATAATTTACTGCAATTCCATCGCAGGCTTAAAATCTAGTCTGGTCTTAGCCCTTCATATTATATTCATTATCATTCTTAAATTCTGCACGACAGAATAATTTTACCATGCGTCATGTTTGTTGTGCATGCAAGAATGGGCCATGGAATAACTGCCAGCCACATTCTGCTGGACTTCAAACACGCCAAAATGCATCAGTAAAAGTTCAGCTCCCAGCAGATGTCTGGAAGCCTCCTGTCTGTACGCTACATTCGCTTTCAGAGCAGGCTCGACAGAAACCATGCTGGCTTGCACACTTGTCATCCTCAGCCTCCGATATGTTGCATCAGCCAACAACGTGACTGTACTGACTGGCGCTGCGCTTACAATGCAACATATCTCATTGGCATGCAGGTCGGAAAACGCATTAGCTTTGAATGAAATTGCTCCGTTTCACCGATGCCATACATAGTTTCTTTTTCTGAAATCTGGGGGCGGAAGACTAGTTGAGAAGATATGGTGACAGGTTACAGGAGGAAACCGAAAATGAGAGGGCTAGGCTAAACAGACACACATTGTTCCTCTCTCTGTCTGATGGGGATGACACTTACCCAATCTGAGGATCTGTGAGGGTGAGTAGGAGTGAATGAAGGTGTCATGCATGACTGGGTGAGTGAGGCTGGTTTCTCCCTGCTTGTTGGTTAGGTCTGCACCAGAAACACACATCACCCGCTTCCCGGGAACAAGCTTCTTAGCCACCCCAAACCCTTCTCTTGGCCCAACCCTGCTTCTGTATCTTTGCAATCAAGTTCTGCATCTAGCTACATGCACAGAGGCGCCCATGCATCAGTTTGGGCCTGATAAGTGCAAATTGACCCCCAGCAAAGAGTGGGACGTGAGCCACAAAGGGGAGCAGGCAGAGGCGTCTACCTTGCTGCATGAGAGCTCCAACTCCGAACCAGAAACTATTTAGCAACGTGAAATTGTTTTCCACCACGTCAGAGTCTGGGTTGCAGGGATGGGGGTTATACCACTCATAGGGACTAAACCTGTGGCAATTGACAGAGAAGAACACACAGTTTTAGCACAAGAATGGACATCGGAATTCTTTCTTGTAAATAAAGCTTGGTTCACCTGTAGAGATAGCGGGAGAGGCAGATGTTAAACACTGATTAAAGAAACAATCACAATGCAAATTTATAGAATAGAATACATAGTTATCATAAAAAGTAACAACTGTCAGTGCATACAGGTAGTATTAGATATGCAAATCATTTGATGCTGTTCAGTATACTAAAATAGTGCGCAAATCTAAAGGAAAAGAAACACATATAGTGGACACTTGTTAACATTTACATACAGCACTTAGCATTAGTTAGATGTTAATATCTTTGTTTAGATAAAACATAAAATATATGTGACAACTCCATTGTGAAGGGTTACATTATAAACAACCGTTATTGCTTGAAAAATCTAAAGTTAATTAAACTCATTCTCTTTTTTTTCTAATTTCAGGCAGCTGTCTAGCCAAGTGAAAAGTACATTCTGGAATATTCATATTAAAAGAAAATAATTCTGCAATTTAATCAATGAAATCTCAATAACTTCTTTGTCACTTTGGAAAAAGCAATCATGATAATCTTTCAAACTTATTAAAATTCATGAGATCAAACACTCCGTTCTCATCATCCCAACATGATATTGCACACCCACTCCCTACACACACACTTCACAGGCAAAGAGATTTCCATTTATTTATGTTAAGTAAAAGTGACATTACATTAGTAAAGGTTGATTGGGCTACAATTAAGTATCATGACCTGATTTCTTTACTCTGAAGTGCTAAGATCAGAAAACGGTTAAAGTTAAGCTAGTCACAATGAGAAGCGATGAATAATCAAATGATGATGAAGTGGTCTTTAGACATTAGGTCCACAAATGCCTACTTTTTTACATTACACTGGCAGGAACCCATAGCCCTAAATATGGGAGTAAGTTAAATCTTTTATGACTTGAACAATCGGCAGGCTTTCAGAAATCAGGAAGATATGCTCACCGTTCTCTCGCTTGAATCGGTTTGTGTCAACCTGCCGTCTGGTTTGTTTGCCAATCTGTGGTACCAATCAGTGTTTCATTTAAAGTCTGACCCCCATAAATGCCTGATTTATCACCCAAGACTTTGCACAGACGGCCGATTAAGTGCACATGAGGCAAAAAAACAAGTGGACACACAGGCAAGGCTGCTCTCCTCAACCTGCTCTAGCGACATAAAGGATGTAGCGTTAAATGAGATCATTGTGCCCAGTGAGGATGAGGGAAATTCTCTCCCTTGTATGAGCTTGCCTGTTCTGGTTTACCAAAAACAGCAAGCCCAAATTCCTCATATTTATTCCTACATTATGGTTCTGTCTTTCTTGATATGCATCCATATTCTTTTCAAATAATCCAATTAAGTAAACTGGCGCAGAGCTCCAGATACATAGGGCAGTGTTTCCCAATCTGGTCCTCGGGGACCCACGGTCGGTCCATGATTTTGCTTCCTCCGATCTTCTAGCCAGATATTTTTCGCTCCAGAGCTGGGAGAGAGCAAAAACCTGGATTGCCCGCGGGTGTCCGAGGACACGGACATAGGGTCAGGGCGGACTGCACCTTAGATCAATAGCCCATTACATAAGAAGCAGCGAGAACATGAGCAGTGCGTAATGTCAGCAATGAGAGGCTCTGATGTGTTTAAAGTTACTTAGCAGTTGCTTAGTTTTGCAGTTAGTGGACAATCAAGCACCAAAGGGAAGAAGAGCAGCGGGAAGCGTGGCGATGACAAAGTGGCAAAATGATGAATAGTGAAAACTGCTGCGGCATAGAGGGATGCCTGGTGAAAGCACGGCCGCATTAGGACCAGGAGACGGCGATGGGGATGGTCAAAAGCAAGACACTGCCAATGCTGATGTACCGATTCAAAGGACTTTGAGTATTAGAAACGGATTGTGGGACTATGGGATTTTGTATTAGAACCGTTTTGGCAGGGGTTGTTTATTTCTACAGGGATACTCTAAAAACATGTCTGCCCAGTTAAGGCAGAAAGCCTAATTGCATGCTGGCTGTACCATCATTGGCCTGAAGGGGCAGTGTGTGGCTGAGTGGGTTAGGACACTGGCAGGAAAACTGTGTGTTTAAATCCCAGGGTCGGCAGAGTGATTTCGCGATGGGGCCGTTGAACAAGGCCATTAACCCCAATTGTTCTCTGCTTTTTCAATAATGTATGTTGCTCAGGAGAAAAGAGTTTGTTAAATAAAATGCAAGTCTGCAGGAGAACTTGCACCTGCCAATCAAAATCAGACTCTTGATCACCTGATAACACCTAGACCGCCAAGATGCTGAAAGGCTGGCATTGGTAAGATATGTGCGTGAAATCGCCTGGTGCTGCTTAGCTTGAGATTATGAATCAAGGCAATGGGCACATAGGACACGGGGTGGAGGGGTAGCAGAGAGAGTGGCTCTAGTTCATTAGCCCGCCTACCATTCTGGGTGAGAAATCTGCCAGTGCAGCTCCTGGCTAGTGAGGATTAGTACTGATCGCAATTTTCTAGGGGGCAATAATAAGTCGAACAAAAATCTATTACCTATTATAGCAAACAAGGTGAATATTAACCGTCGACCTCTTGTTAAGGAGACTGAACATTGTTCCAAGAATCTGAATCAAGGCTATTTAGTGATGTAACGCTCTTGGCTGCAGACTAGATGGCTAAGCAGCGTAGTGAGGGGCGCAATCGGGGGGTAGGACATCAAGATGCCGTAAGCAGATCTTGTAGATGCTGTAGTAGGTAGACTACATGTCAGTGAATAGAGTGGGACCATAACAACCAGGGTGTCTTCTAGGGACGAGGCCATAGGCGTGGGGGGGCAAGCAGTGTGGATAAGGAGTAAACAGCATTCAGGAAACATCTGGAGGCAACAGAGAACATGGAGACATAGAAATCTAATTGATACAGACAAAATGTATATGTTGGACTGTTAAGTGGGTTTGATTTCCCATGCATTATGGAACTGCTAACAATTAGGATAACGGCCAAAGGGATATACAGTTGTGGTTTATCTCTTTTAGGGAGTTATTCTGAAAATGATAACTGCATTATTCATTAAACCCCTTCTTTAAGCCACAGCAAGTCATACTGCATGGTTTGGCAAGGAACTTTTTTTCATTTGTTTTCTACAGTTACCCATTACAGGATCCTGGTGGCCAGACCTCCATATATCTTTTACCTGCTGATTCAGTACGAGATCATGGGCTGGGATGGCTGTGAGTCTCTATAATCCTGAAATATAATTGCCGTACATAAGTGGCATCGCATACTTGGGGCACTTTCACCTGTTTTTTTGTTTTTAACCTAGATCCTTGAAAAGTTATGGGACGTTTATGCATTGTTAATGAAAGACTTCCCTCAAACTTCCCTCGAAAATTTCGGCTAGGACTTTGAAAAAGTTGAGAATGAGGTGATGATGGGGACAGCGGAGACTGGCATCAGACGAGGCTGAGTTACCCTGCCCAGGAACAGGGAAAGGGGAGTCCACCATACTGCCAATTAGGCAGAGGACACAAACGTGGACATTTTGGGAGCCAATGCCTTCTGGCTGAGGTAAAACAATCCATCCACCAGGGGGTGAATTCAGACAGACTGGGGAGGGAAGAAACATCTGACGCAAAGCATCACAGGACTGTGCAGCCATTTGTAATGTAAAGCACAGTAAAACATGTGACATCTCAAACCGGTGAAATACCTTTTCGTGAGGGATGATAATGGAGCCGTTATTCTCACTTCTACTGGAATGCTAATGTACCTATTCAGTGTGGCAGTGTACTTGGCCCATGTTGAGAATAACGGGCCGGAATGCTCACCACACACAGTGCTAGCGAGGAAGCGTTCTTAACAATGTCATTTTCACAGTTTCACGTACACAAAAACAGTTTATTCTGCAGAATAATAGCTCTGCGACTACCGGGACTGTGTGTGTTGGGGGGGGTTAAACTAATTCTAAGAGTATTTTTAGGAGGGAGCAGTTGGTGGGAGAAATTAGATAAGACAAATAACAAATGTACCATTCGGGTGACCTCTGCCTAATCTTTGACAATAACTCAGCTTGCATGGAGACCTCAGGCACTTCCGTAGCTGCCCTATGTAAGCTCTGAGGCCCTTTCCCCTCTCCAGTGACCCCCCACCCCACCCCCAACCCATCCCACTGCCTGTGCTTCTTTGACCCAACGAAACAGGCTTCGGGGGTGACCCAACTTGTAGAGGTTTTAAACCACAGCATTCCTTGGAAGTAAACGCTCCACTGGAGCCGCGCACATCAATTAATTTACGGCTCAGTCAATGCAACAATTAACGTTGCTAAGATTACCATCACTTGAGATGTGCTTTACTTTCCCTTTCTAATCCCTTTGCTTAAATAATTACAGGCTATTTGTGTTGTTGCTCTGCAGCAAAAACATGTTGAAACAATGGCCAATTGTCTCCTCCAAAATCTGGTGTATTTTGTCACACTAATTTTTGGTGTTCGCATTATAGAGAGCAGCAAAACCGCCGTTTCGCCATATCCTTAAACCATAATTAATCATCTGCACAAGTAACCATTGTCGAAGGAGAAGCCTAATTAAACACTCCGATTACAAGGCTAAGTTATTCACCTCAAACAATGTTGTAAAAAGGCCTAAATTTAAGCAAAAACAAAGCAGAGGAAAAAGAAATAATTTTTGATTCCCAAAATGACTAGAAAATAAAGCTCCTCATTATAAAAAAGTTCTCTCTTTCATAATCTGCTCCACAGAACACAGGGACAAAATGACAAATGGAAGAGAAAGATCGACTATGAAATATGCAGAAAATACAAACATCCTGAATATTTTAGTTTTGAATGGCAAAGTAAAAGATGTTCTCTTTAAATGGTAAATATCAGGTAGTAACCCTGTGATTCGGCGGACATTCTCTCTTTGTCTCTCTCACACACCACACACACACACACAAAAACAGGGGCATTCACACACATACCAGCAGCCATGAGCATACCATACACAAACATTTCCAAACCAAATCAGGTCTTCAAGGTTTTTTTTTTTCTCTCACAGACTTAGGCTAACATATGTGGTAATGTTCCTAAGGCTGAATATCAATAAAAGGGCGAAAGAGACGAGCATGCCGATAAAGTTTTCATTTGTTTGAAATATGAGCATAAGATAAACAACTTGAATCAGAAAATACAACTTACCCAGTTGTGTTTTTACGAGTTCTTAAACAGTTAGGTGCATATTCTGAACCAACTTAGATGACAGTTGCAGCTTTGTTTTTCTTTGTGCGATCATATTGCCAGTAACATTGGAAAAATGGGCATTAACCTTAAAACTCTCGGGATGGAAGAAAAAAGACTGCTGCTGGCCCAAAAGTTCTAGGGTTAATTATTTGTTTTTTCATTTCTTCTCTTTTTTTCCACCATGCTTCAGCTTATATCGATGTTCTTACAGCGAATACAAAAAAAATCTACATTGTCACACTATTGATTATTTTTAAAACCTAGGGTATAGATACAAGTTTGAAGGACTGAGAAGATCCTGGGTTCTCCTTAGAACAAAGCCTGACCACCTGATAAGCCTAAACCCCGGCTTAGCATCTACTTTCCAGAGTCCTGACGCCCTACATGATGACCATATGACCTATTGCAGGACCATCCTATAGATGTCACCATAATTCTAACCTTGAAGTAGGAGGACATCACAGGATCTATCAGAGCCTGCATAAAGGAGTTACCAGTCATTATCCTAGCAGGTACACTTACAAAGGTCTGCCTTCATCGTTCCTGGGTAAGGGGAAGGTTTGGATCATTGGTCTTTCTCAGATTCTGCCAATTCTTCCGCTCAGGGGGTCCAATGGAAAACTCCAGTCAACATAACCAGACATTACCAGCCATGTTCAGACAACAGGTACCTGATCAGCTGATGAAATCATCGCATCTAAATTCATGAGACAGAGATGGTAAAGACAGGAAAGATAACCTTAAATAACATATCTGCATAGTAAAGAAATATGGCTACACATGTACCCAGTCAATAGGATTTGTTTAGCACGATGAGCTCAATAAATCATTGCTGGATATAAAAAATTAAATAACACTGGCAACCAAATCCAGTAAATTACACTAATGGCGTAATTCACAAGTTGTTCCAACCTTAACACTGATCTGTCACATCAAAGGAGAGAAAGTCTGTAATTAACGTGGGACACGATATTGTTCTCCTAGACAGTGGGGCAACTCATGGAAAAATTAAGTTTGTCCTCCCGGAATGGCAACATCGTAAAGAAGGGAACGAGCTTTGTGCCGACATGCTGGCATTTAATTTTCACATGACAACAGCCTTTCTGACAGCTGATTAGATTTGCATTGAACACTACGGCAAAACAGTTATCCATTTTAGAGCGTTTGATAATTCATCAGCGCCCTTCACCCAACAGTAAATGTCAGCCTTCCATGTGATAGGAATATGAAATCTATCCTTATACTAGTCTATTAAAAGCACCACCGGTCACTGAGCATAATTAAAGCCAATGAAAGGCACACAACAACTTTAAAAACCAAAACACCATGTATCAACTGGGATTTACTCAAATGTAAATCCATTCACAACAATTAGGTTTAATTTTTTGTCACAATGACATTGGCTGAAGTTAATCTAGCCTCACTCTGGTCTTCACGGCCATGTGAATTTACATTGCAGAAGCGTTATTTGTGATTATCCCAAGGAAGAAGGGCTCGAGAAGGAATGCATTTTTGAAAGTTAGATTTAGATAATGTGCCCAACTGCATAAACATTACAGCTAATTATAATTAGCCAGACTCATTCGTCTCTTTGCCAGCACATTCTTCATTATAAATTTTACTGTGGAAAGAAAAGGGAAAATAATGGTTTATGATTCAGCCTCTTTGGTTCTACAGCCCCTGAATACTATATTTATACCAAGTATGCCCTGCCAGTGACAACAATACTCCTAAAAAACTGCCTTTTTTTCCACCCTTTTATGGGCCAGAATGCCATAAAGTCTCACCATTACTCCATAAAAAATAATCCACGGCATTTGAAGCATGATGAAAAGAACAGAGAGAAAAAATGAAAAATAGTTATAATGCTTGTAACAGGATGAAGAGGGGGGCAATGATTGTGCTTGGACACTCTGTGCTTCTGTTTCTCCTCAGGCACGCACACGTGCAAGCACACATGGACACGCACATATACGATTTCTCTCCCCTGGGAACGTGGGTGCGTGCAGGGTTTGAGGAAGCTGTCCTCTGCACCAGGGTTCGAACCGAGCTAACTTGTAGAACGAGAAGAAGTCAGCAACTCTTCCGATAGTTCTAGGAGGGCTGAGCCCCCCCCAGCTGGGTGGGGCTCTGGCACCCAAAGCTGATTTCAGATAAGGCATACCCCTCTCACAATGAGTTTGTGCTCACATATTCTCAGCACTACTATATCAGAAACCAGCACTTGCGAGAATTTTGCCGACAATCTAAATTGAGGTCTGTTTGTATTATACATTATTCAGACATTCGTATTGGGAGTTTTTCTCAGCTCGTTTTCCATGTTTTGGTTTCATCCAACTGCTTTTCATCTTAGCCTTATAACATTACAGTGGCAGGAACACAGAATTGGAAAGCATCACTCCATTGTTTGGTATTTTATTTTGTGATTTTATTATTATACATGACAAGCCTCCTCACAATACTTAACACTGGGAGGCCGTGCGCGGACTTCTGATTGAATGAACGAACCAGAAAAAAGGCAAGTGAAGAAGAGAGACATGCCAGCACAACAGCTTATTGGCTGGTAAAACATGCCTCGGTTGGTGTGGCCAATGAAGGCCTGGACCTTCAACCAATCATAACAGTCTGATTTGCATGGGCTAATCATGTTTTGCAACACAGACAGTGATATACCACTATAACAGATCTCACTAGCATCCGTCAGCGGAATTCTACCCAGTGCCAGAATCTTTTTTTTTTTTATCAGAAACAGATTAAATAGTTAGTGTGAAAGGTTAATGGCATGTGTGTTTGTGTGTGTGTGTGTGTGTGTGTGTGTGTGTGTGTGCATTTTTAAAATCACTGAAACGGACATGTTACCTGGCTATGACAAACAGCACACAACTGACACCCAAGTAGGCCAGCAGAATATACATCCAGATATCAGGCGAGAGCGGGTTGAGGAAGGAGAAAACTCCGGGGTTTGTACCATTGGGCTTCCGGTACAAAATACTTATCCCCAGTGTCATGAAGGGTTTGGAGAAGTCGATGACCTTCTCCCTCACGTAGGTAATAGCCAAAGGAGCCACTGCAAGGTCAGCTTTCTGTGGACACAAAGCAGAGCAGCGGAGAGAAACGGACCATAAGTCATGGGAGGGAGATGCATTAGAGGCAATCCAATTACGGAAACGAGCCCTGTGCACACGAGAGACAGTAACCGCTGCTGGCAAGTCAAAATTTAAAGGCCTTGTTTATCAGTTAAGGAGTGTTGATTTAGCAACTGCTGCTTCAACAGTTCTGCTCCGCTGTAAGTTTCTAAGGACGGCCCCTATCCACGGTTACCGAGCGAGAGTGGGGGTGCCCCAGAAGCAGGGCTCACTCCTGGGGAAGGATGTGAGACAAAACTGCCTCTTCTTGGACTTTGGGCATTTTTAAGGTTTCCTACCTCAGCCATGTAACTTCTGAGAGCTCATTAAATCTGTGACAGTGTCACGTGTCGGAATAGTCAAATACGATGATTTTGCTAAATAAGAGGTACAGTAATACTGCAGAAAACATGGATGTAATGTGGATTTTAACTTTGATCATGTCATACTCATATGTAAATGTAGCCATCTCAGGCTAAAAGTTATACTTTAGAATGTTGTTTGTTATAAAATGATCAAATTACCTGCAGCGTTTCCTATGTACTGACGGAAAATACAATATTTTATGAACTTCTATTCCAAGAAAGCATTAAATATATATACATATATATCCTCACTGAACTGTTGCCATCTGCCTCTAGGACTGTATTTTTGTAATTATTACATTGTGGGGACCAGATTTCCCCACAACGTGATAAAAACCACTGGTGGTTAAGGTTAGCTCTGGGTAGGGGGTTAAGGATTTTACAGTGCTGAGAGTCCCCATAAAGATATGAATACGTGTGTGTGTGTGTGTGTATGTGTGTGTGATGTATATATTACATTATGGGGACCAAATGTTATTTTAATGTTGTGGGGTCCACCTTTTCCATCCCCACGAGGAGAAAATAAATTTTATAAAAATCTACATTCTAAAAACTAAAAAGTCTTATATTTTATTTGGTTACTTATGGTTAAGGTTAGGGCTGAGTAGGGGTTAAGGGTGTCATTCTTGGGATTAGGGTTCCTGTGCCCTACGATGGACCGGCATTCTGTGCAGGGTGTCCCCCAGCATTGTGCCCTACGATGGACCGGCATTCTGTGCAGGGTGTCCCCCAGCATTGTGCCCTGCAATGGATGGGCATTCTGTAAGGGTGCACTCTAGCCCTAAAGTGGCTGGACAATGGATATATTTCTGTGCTAAAATTATGATAAATATTGTTTTGAATAGACGTACAGACATATATTCATTATCTACAGACATTGGTGTAAAGATATCTACTGACTAAATATAGGTACTGGCTGGATCATTTCTGCTGATTTGTGATTTGAGGAACAAATTACAGTAAGTCCACTTCACTTCACCTGAACAGCCTTCTTCTGAGAAAAACTTTTGATGTTAAGTAACGAACGTGTGCTTAAATTAGTCATTCAAAGTTAAAGAGACATTTGTGCAGATTGAATCAAGGGTAGGTTCACAAAGAGAAACTGTCTGATTAAAGAAAAAACTATATATATTTAGGTCTCATTTCCACAGTTTGAAGGAATTTGTATTAATGTGAGTTCCATCCTCCTTTATGTTATCATTTGACAAACCTTTAAGGGGTTTGTCTACGGAAGATGAATTGTACGTGTTCCCTTTTGTGCATAAATCGGGGAATTAATCCGCCCACACATTTCATGGAAAACAGGATCCTCTTTTTGTCACAGGTAATTAGACTCTCTCCGCATGCTGGAGATCCAACAGGGCAAAATGCACTTTGCGATCAATAACCGATATCTCCGATCATATGGTGTTGAGCCTGGAGCGAAGAATCGATCTGATTCACACCTGCTTATGCTCCCTCTCCATGGTGAGACTCCCTACAAATCACCCTCAAATCATCGTCCCTACAGTTTGAATCCCATACGGCAGCAATGGTTTTATATAAAAATGATAGCATTTCTATCTTTTAAGAAGTGCTTTGGGGCAAAACAGAATGCCCCCCCCAGCAATAACACAGCCCACCCTTCTTTCCTTCACTATATAACCAACATAAGGGTTGCATTATACTCATTTCAACCTCCTGGCTCCCAGATTATGCAGGGGGAACACACAAATGAGGGGAATGAATCTAGATTTGTTTGCCGATGTAGGGAATTGTAATTCAATAATACCAATTTCTTTGGCTAAAGTTGGTAATTGAGTGGTAATATGATTAAAAAGTGTGGGATGATTCCAGACAAATTGCTTTTCCTCGTGCGTACCTCCGCAGCGCAACAATGCAACACGTCAGTTTCAATTTAGCCATTATACAAGCAACGTGATGTAATGTTATTAAACCACTTGGTTGTAATTTGATTTGCTAAACATGAGAGGACAAGGGTTCAGCATCTCAGCATCAAGACTGGTGGGTGTAAGTGTGCAGCTGTGGCATTAGTCAGGATACCACAAGCTTCCTGTAACTGTCGACAAGCCTTCCCTTTACACAGGTTCTTACTGGCTTCTTGTACACGTTATACAGTTTAAATGAGCACTTTCAGCACATCCCAAGATCAATGTGTCCCTGGGTCAACAAGGGAGGGGCTTGCGTTGCACTTCTTTAACCAATCACTGTTTTTATTGTATAACATCACTGGATTCATTAAATCCAAATTTCTAAAGTACTTGTTTTATTTTGTGTATCCATTTTGTTAAGAGACACGTAAAATGATAAGAAGTCAATGCATTTTGTTAAGAGACACGTAAAATGATAAGAAGTCA
>JAODLD010000144.1:515707-529809 GCA_026781065.1 Mormyrops boulengeri
TTTGTTAAGAGACACGTAAAATGATAAGAAGTCAATGCATTTTGTTAAGAGACACGTAAAATGATAAGAAGTCAATGATAAACATAGACATAGGAACATGCTTACCTGCAAAGGCTGTAAAGAGCAATGTAAGGGAGCATCTTTATTTCATGATGATGATGATGATGATGATGATAACAACAACAACAACAAGGACTGAACCAGCAACCTTCCAATCACAAGCATAATGGCTTAGCCTGCTAAGCCACAGACTGCTGTGGCAAAATGAGAAAAAAATGTTGTCATACGATGAAGACTGTGATTGGTTAAAGATATGAAACGCAAGGCCCTCCCTTGTTGACCCAGGGACATATCGAACTCGGCAAAATCCGAATGTCCAGCATTGTCCTGACAAGCTAATGATTTGTTTACAAACGCTTACTTTCATTACACAAACTCTGAACCTGAAAGATCTAAACGCTTCAACGAAAGAATCACTACTGAAACAGAATCATACACAACACTGAAAGCCTCATGACTATTTCTAGCTTATCAACTGAATTATTGGAGTAACTGAGACTCACGTGGTCCATGAGCTCCTTGACGATGCCGTTCCACTGACCAGTGGTTTCCTCCTGTGCGCCGTACTTGCCGTCCTCAACCAGGCGCACCTCATAGCTGAAGCCCAGTATGTTAGCGAGCTCACGCAGGAGGTCAATGCAGTAGCCTTCAAAGCGATCGTTGCCATACAGAGGCTTGTCTGACTTCTTGAACATGACATAGGGCTCCTCCTGTAGCAGTGGACAGAAAAGAGTGGCCAGTCGTGATATGGGCGAGGCTACACTCAGCACGACAGCGATGACTAAGCCTAGCTTTTCGGACACTATGGCCAAAGGACACCTGTTATTCCAAAAACTTCCGTTGTCTGCTCACGCACAGATATCTGGAAGAAAATCGGTTCTTGGGGGTAAAGAATAAAGATCAACACATGGCCTTTCTGATACTCTACACCAGTAGAAGGTGCCAAAAGCATCGCTTGCCAACAACGGAATAATCCTTCATATCTCTCACTTGCGCTTTCATGCTGAAAGTGACCCATGCGAAAGATTAAATACAGTGATATGCTGGGGTACAGGCGCCAAAGCGCACTGCTGGGCTTTGTGAAGCTGAGGAGATTACCTCTGCTCCTTCAGCCTCCATCTGCCTCCATCTCTCACTCTCTCCACCAGACTCTGCCAAAGCTCATGAAGTACAGTAGATTATTGCAGGCGTTTGAAGGCGGCTGAAGCTTTTAGGCTGAGATATGATGATGTCAAGGCCGCACGTTATGACGAGCAGAGATAATTCAAGCTTTTCTCTCAAAACTACTGAGACAGTCGGGCTGCTGTGATCAGTCAATGTAGTCAGTGACGTCAACACTGAAAGTACTTTAAATCGACGCATTTTTTTAAAATCATTTTAATGAAATTACCATTATGATTTCTAAAATGCTTCAATTCATTATAACAAACGTTTTCTTTTAATATCACTATGTAGTAGTTCAAATTATCACAAAACGAAAAGATGGTTTTACACTGCGCACAAGGTTCCATGGCATACCACAGTGGCTCTAGTGCTGAGCACGAGTGCCTGAAGCAAAAACACACAACCGCTATTCTGGACGACGGACTGCCAAAGTAGGCAAACCAACAGCGTAAGTGTTGTCTGTTCATGTTTATTAAATTACCACTAGTACGGAGAGCTTTTTAATACCTTTTGTCCTTGTAGCTGCTAAATACACTCATTATTAAAGCCATAAAGTTGTCCGCCTGCTACCCAGACCTGAATTTAGAATCTCCATTGAAGTGTTTGAGCAAATATTTAGGCTAAAATCTGGGCTTATTCGATGTGGATTGACGGTGCCAGTGTGTGTTCATGCGCATTGGGCTTGTAGGAACCAGTGTCGTTATCGTAAACTAAAACTGAAAGAAAAACAGACACTAAATAAAGCAATTTGTGAACTGAAATAAAAACGAAAACTATATTCACAAAAAAAAAAGTCAGAATTTAATCAGCAAAAAGCACCGCAACGCAACCCACATCTTTTTACCTTGTTTATCCACAATATCTCCTCTTTCAAAAGATGTTGTGGTTGGTGAGCTGTCCCTTTCTTGACTTCAGTGCTTATCGCTTCCAAGATTTACCAAAACAGTCAATGTGGTTTGCTCAACTAACCGAAATAATCATAACCATAAGGGTAAACCGTATTTTTGTAGAGTACTAACTTTTGGGCGTCGAAATATGCATCTCATTAATATTTTAGGCGTTCTACTAATTTGCTTATAGAATTGTGGGAGAAAATAATGTCCGTATAGTGTCGAAAAGCCAGCGTCTATTATCAACAGCCCTGCAATAACATGGTTTGTTGTTGTCAAAATAAAATTAACTTAAATTAAATGGTCTGTTTGAATGTCTGGAGGAAAATTAATCGTTTAGATTAATCGACTAATCAGTAAAATAGATGATAGATTAATCCACAGAAAAATTGTGGGTAGTGGCAGCCCTAAAACACATATACTTCGATACAGCATAAAAAAAGCAAAAATCTTTTAAAGTTAAATCTGTTTTTGTTCCTACTTATTTATTCATTTATTTGCATACTTATTTTCCCTTGGAAAAAAAAAACAAATAAACAAATAAGAGAGATGCATTTGAATCCTTCTGAGGTCTATCTTACAACGATTTCCTGGGCTACAGCCAAAGAATCAAGCATGTACTGGCTGTTCAATATGGTATTGATCCTTTACACGAGGCACAGCAATAGTGCAAATGGGTCGCTTGCAATGACAGATAAAAGTAAATTAAATCACCACCCAGACAGCCTCTCTCACATTCGATTTGCATATTTATTACCAATAATACTGCAAAGGGACAACTCCATCATAATATTATTTGTGCTGAAGAGAATATGACATTTCTAAGCACACAAACTACCATCTGCACTATTAAGAAGAAGGTGATGGATATTTCTGGGCATTAACCCAATAACCCGAACAAGACCAGGAAGTACGTAAGCAATTCATCCATCCTTCTTGTAACTGGCTGTGTCTTACAGGTCACAGGAGGGGGTGTATGCCTCTCTCTCATCTACTCTTATCTCCTCTATCTCATAATGCTTAAGACACAAGCAGAACAGAGCGGCCAGACACCTTGAATGGGAGGTTACACTCACAGGACACACACTCACATTCTATTGTCAGTTATAAATGCATGTCCTTGAAGTGCAGAAGGAAACTGGAGAGAACATACAACCTCCACGCAAGTAGCACTGGAAGCCCAAATCCTAGCGGTATGAGGCAATGATGCGATCAACTCTGCCACTGGCTACCTCAGTAGAGCTCTAATCCCTTAGCCTTTCCGACAGGCTAAAATTTTCTCACCCAACTATTTATCGTTGGTTGCTCGAGTATGTAATAAATGTCATGCTGAAAATGAGAAAATATTTTTAATTCTGTAGAGGATAAACATAGTTTCCTACTTCTCAGGGAGCAGAATTACGAGTCAAGTTTTACAACAAAATTACATCAGTCCCTTAGCAATTAAAACAGCACAGACAGTAAACAAATTTAAACCAAATCCATCAAATCTCACAATAGCAATTTCCAAAGACAACAATGTTTTTTCTATACAGAAAAGTTCCTATGGAACTCACTCTACAGCAGGATATTACTTTTGTTTATTTACTGGCAGATAGTATAAGCCAGAAGCGTATAACTGAAATATCCTAACTAAAGCAGAAATTTGTAATGTGATATAAGGAAGTAAATACCCTAAGACTGTGAACGGGAGCAGCAGCCTGAACTGCAAGGGGATCCACAGAACAACTGAAGACACACTGTGTGCATCAAATGTTTACTCTGCTTCCACACCTTGAGTAAAAACAGAACATTGTGGCACAGGGGCAGACTGGCAGCAGAAAGTAGCCCGGGAATTGGGGCGGGGTTTATTACCATCTCCTGTGATTGATATACTGGTATATAGGCTATGTAATGTCGGGCCAGCCCTGGTATATAGGCTATAAAATGCCGGGGCATCCCTGGTATATAGGCTATATAATGCTGGGGCATCCCTGGTATATAGGCTATATAATGCTGGGGCATCCCTGGTACATAGGCTACATAATGCTGGGGCATCCCTGGTATATAGGCTATATAATGTCGGGCCAGCCCTGGTATATAGGCTATATAATGCCGGGGCATCCGTGGTATATAGGAGTGGCTGAGATAGGGGAGGTTCAAGGTTTGGACCTTGATTACACCTCCCGGGAGGGGAAGAGCTAACCTGGGCATCCTGTGATAAGGCACAGAGTTAGTTACCAGGCACACCAATCAGGTGTTCAGCTACCTGGAGGAATATTAAGGGAATCCAGGATGTAGGACCAGAAAGTGGGCAAGGTCAGAGTCACTTAGTGATCCTTTCTTTAAAGAGCAGCTCAGACTGGGCCATACAGGCTGAGAATGTGAAGGCTGACACTGTCGTAGGGAAAAACACATCAGGTGTTGGAAGCTTTGAAGAGTAAAAAGGACACCAAAGTCTTTGGCTCTGTCAGTGGGATGAAGCGAAGAAAAGGTGGATAAAAGAAGGTTCAAAAAAGAAGAAAAGGGCGTTTCCAAGAGACACTTAAATCATCAGGTTTCAATTAGCAAGGGATAGACCCCAAAGACCAGCCTGTGCACATCCCTGATCATAGCTGATAATCAGTAGATCTTAATGGCACAGTATTCTGGGACTGGCGTGCATGGAGGAGTGCCACAACACGAACTCAGAGCCTCTATCAGAGCCGGAAACAGTGTGCCAACAACCTTATAATCACAGACGGCATAAAACTAAGCCATTAGAATAGTAATAATCTTAGCTGCTCCGTAATCATGGACATATCCCAGATGCCTCAGTGTACCAGGACCAGAATCCATATGTCTCCTTCAGGACACACAGGAGCACGTCCTCTCACGAGCAGCGAGCACGTGCTTCATCCCTGCTGTGTTTCTACTTTCAGGGAAGGCCCGCTGGATTCTTTCCTCTCCAGCTCGATCAGAAAAACAAGGTCCTCTGAAAAGCTGGAAGTGGACTGGCTCTGTATATCTGTGTTGTCATGGCAACAGAGGTGCCATTCGGTGACGAACCATGACCATGGAAGTATTATTGTTTTTTTGCTTTTTTTCCCTGCACGCCAATTATACAGTAGCGCACAGCTTTCGGCTCTGGTCACTTCATTACGTCAGCTCATAAAATAGCCATTTATGACAAATCTGAAGTATATCCTTGATATTTCGTAAAAATGGTTCAGTCCTAAATTAGTCTCTGCAAATTCAAGTAACCATAAACAGACCCAGAGAACATTCACTGGAAATGATAGAATGCTTGTTGTTTTCAAGTATTTTATATCCACCGGAAAATGATAATATAAAAAAAAAAAACGTAAAATGGGGCAAAAAAACAAAACAAATAAAACATCAATAATTCTTTAAGGGGAAGTTAAACAGTCCAGCATTTCTGGTGATTCTGCTCTATAAACACGCAGGGCTCCCAGAATTCTGATCTCACTGCCCTGAACATGATAGATGTGGTGAGGGGGACACTGCCTCTATTTCTGACCTAGTTTGAGAGGAACCTGCAGAGAAAAATGCAGCCAAGGGGGGGGGCATGGAGGGTCGTGGAGGATACCAAGGACAGACCAGTGCTATTGACTACCAGGGATCATCAAGCCAGATAGGCTGCACTTGGCAGAAACTTCTAGCTTGAAAACTCTGCCAAACTACCCCAAATGCCTGAATGTGCAATATTTTAGGCTACCCTGCTATGATTTGAGCCTTTAGAGTACTAGAAATCCAGAATTTCAATAACTGTCAACTCAATGAGGAGGGCCCTCACTGTAAGTCTTGCCAATTAGCACTCAAAATTAATCCGCCCTATGTTCACAGACAATAGATCACATAGAAATCAGTAACCAATAATTACGTTATTCGGTAATTATCATACGTGGATTTTTATTTCCATTACTTTGATGAAAAAGATGGGGCTTTTTTAATGGGCTACCCTCAAATTAAGCCCATGAAAACACCACAGCCCTTCACAATAATGGAGCTAAACCTTGCATCATGTCAGAACTTGTCCTGTTACAATAGAAAAATGCAAAATGCGGTTCCACTTGTTTTTTTATTTCTGTTTTGAACACAATAAGCCGCCAACACAGGGATATAACTGGAAGCCACTCTCCTCGTCGGGAATGGAACGCCACAGACAGGCATGGACCTCCATGAGACCAAGCATCACATGGTGCCTCCATTTAGAGGTCATCAAAGGTCATGTAGGAGTCTCGTGTTAGCATGGAAAACACGCTTATTCCAGGACAAAATGATCAGCTAGTAAGCAGGCAGTATGGCGAGTTATCATTGCATTCCACATATTGCAAGTTTCCATCTCGTTCGGAGACTGAGCGGAATGCATACGACCATCCTCCTGAAAAACTAAAGGCATATCTAAATTAAAAACAAATCTAATTAAAACAATAAGGCATTTGTTTTACTCAGGAGATACATTCAATAACCGCAAAATTATCCCTATCTTTCTCAAGTAAATTGCACAATAGATTATGTGTCTCCTTGGGAACAAATGATCTTCAACCATTTCAGTCATTTTTAAACATTTATTTTGGTGTTATCGATCTCTTCTTTTCCACATTGTGGCGTTAGTAGGGCAAAAAAACACCAACTCAACAGTGTGACAGGTCACAGAATCAGTTATCACCCACAAATACACTATAAAACCAAATCCTAAACTTTTCTGCGAGCTAAGAAGTAAACTTTTCACCAAGGGAATTCTAATACACCACAGCCTGTGCATCTGTACAGGAGAAATAGCAGGTGAAGGGTCAAAATATTTCACACCACAGTATCTATATATCTTAAAACACTTACAGCTTTCCATGTAAAAAATTGTTCTAGCTAGCTTAACTTTTAGTTTACTATGTTTAGAAAATTTGTTCAAACAGGTCATTCTAACTGAAGGCTGCAGTACCAAAGCTAATGTATGGGGTTGCTGGAATTCAGCAAAAAAACACATGACTGTCAGACAAAAGTCAACAAAACACTAAGAGACCATCCACTCATTTCCCAACGGCTTGTCCTGCTGAGAATGGGGGGGGGGGGGGGGCCCAGGGCACAAGGCAGGGGTACGCTGTGGATGCCAGACCATCACAGGGCATACACATGCTCATGCACACACTCACCGTCATACACTGCGGGTTATTTAGAGGAGCCAATTGCCTAACTGCTTTTCTGGAAGACACCTGCAAATATCACACAAAAGCACACACACACACACATGCACACACACACGTTTGTATTCATATCTTTGTGTGGACTGTCCATTCATTTTTATGGGCAAAACCCCAGTCATAGATTTTTTTTTTATAAAATTCCTTTTTATAAAATTGAGTTTCCCTTGTGGGGACCGAAAAGGTGTTCCCTTACCACTGTGACATCTAATGAAACGGGGTACACTTGTTCAAAAGAAGAGTCTTCTTGAAATGAATAAGAAAGACCGCAGAAGCAGGGCTCATGTATGTGGATTAAAACATCACTCATGATTTAAATCTAACTCTTATTCTGAAATTTTATGCTCTAATATCTGTAATGCCTTGCATCACACCTTTGTTTTGTACTTTGATTGATCTGTGAGCTCAGTTCAATCTGTGCTTTTGTGTTTCAGGCCATTAGCTCTGGGTTATCGGGGTCGTATGTAAATATGCACCTTTACACAGGGTTCACAAAGAATTCTTACAAAAGCCTGATTCAGGCAGTATAAATCCAGCGACAATAAATTCAACTGCAGAAATATGCAGACATACATTTTTTACAGGCAACAGTCCTTGCCCTGTTTCCTTACAGATCCCAGATATGTTCCTAGTGATCTTTGTAATTTTTGTTTTGTTCATTCCTAATAATGACGACGTGCTCAGAATCATGGAACCCAGCTTGCTTTTCTCTCGCAGCCCATCAAAATATATTTTGTGGAGAATACAGACACAATAAAAAATTCATAACAAACCTGAATACATTATTTATTCATTTTAAGACATTTGCTTTCATCGTTTCCCCTCTCTCTGTGCGTCTCCTTGTTACACCTTTGATCTTTAGGCACCTGACAGTAAGGATGTAAATTTGTACACCTTAATGCACCTCGATTGGTGACTGATAAATTCCACAATGGGAGGAAATTAAAGCCTCATATCAAATTCAATTAATTGTTCCTCGTGTCTAGCATACAAATTGTTTATACATGGAAATAGACTCCTCCCTCAAAGAGGTGAGCTTGTGAGGTTCCCCTTCAGTGCCTCCAATCAGTCTCAGACATGGTCATAAAATTGACAAATAGTAGGAATGCCTTCAGAATGTTCCCCTGTGGTCTGGTCTCTGGTTTACACAATGCCTCCATTTTGACTTCTGTATTTGCCCTGGACAGAAACAGTTACCTGACAGCACTGGACATCCCACGGAAACATATCAGGTTTCCATTCATATCAGAGCTGTTTAAGTTTACCTAAACTATAGTTAAGCTCTCCCATATACCGTCAAAGCTAAATTCCTCTCTAAACCTGAGTATTACCCACACTTTTCATGGTTAAAGTATCGCACTGTGTATGTGCATCTAGTTCAACACAGCAATTACTGGCATGTGTGATCTCAAATAATAACTGCAATTTTGTATACAATATGCATGGAAAATAGAGGATAAATAATGACAACCATCAATTTTATTTGATATCATTGTTTTGCCTCTTTGCAATGTAATAATGAGAGTACAGATGGCTTCCTATTTTGTCATTATGACTCACATCCTTTCAGTACCTCGGCAATGAAAGGCAACACATTTTATATCTTTGGGCAAAAAAAACACCAACAGTTCAGAGAATGTTTTGTTTTCTTAAAGCTCCCATTTTGTAATCATTTTCGGGATAGCAAACTGTTTCCATATTTGCCTGTTGTTATTATTACTATTATCATCATTGCTTTGTTTTATGTCTTGTATATTGAAAACAATATGTTAATGTTAATCTATGTGAAAATTAAGTGGTCTTTATATATGACTGGTAATAATGAATGAACCTATGAAAAATACTGTTTTGCATTCATTTTCAAGTCCTTGTATCAAAACACGATTAGTTTTATTACCAGAAGGTCCCATTGCAGTTTTTGTAGGTGTTAATGCAGCAAGTATTTCTAAACAGATCTGGTCACTTCTCTTTCTGAAGTTCTTAAAAGTTACTTGTACTTTACTCTATTGGATCTAGCGGACAGAATAACGAACCCCTGGTCAGGGCTAATTGACTGAAAGATGAGAAGGAGAATTTTAGACTGTGAAATCTTATTGGATTATCAATCAGTCAATTAGTCCTACCTGAATTCATTCTTACTCATATTGATAAGTACTCTTTTGCCTCCGTGGAAATGGACAGTGTTTTGGATGGAAAATCAAAGTAAAACAAAATACTGAGACCATACAGTATTCACATTTTCTAGTAACAGCGGTGAAAGAAAAACTGAATTGGTGACCTAGTTACTTCAGAAATGTACAATTACTAAATAATAGTTCATAAACCTAATCCAAGAATCACAATATTTACTTGACATAACTTGACTATTTTCCATTAGTTTTGGATAGACTCAGTGCCGAATGTGCACAAGACACTTATCAACAGTATGACTTTTACTTTTGTATATATTGTGTAAGACAACAGAACAATGCAAGATAACCTCAGGAAGGCAAATGGAGACACACATCTCCCATAGTACATGGCCTAAGACTATTGGCCTTAGTATTTTCCCAACAAAACAGATAGAATACAGAACACTGAGAGCCCCTTCATTGCAAAGACTTTTATCTCATGAGTTTTTAATTACAGAGTAGGCTGTTGTCACTACTGAAGATACAATCAATGTGAAAAGAAAACATTATTAGAAAATAGACGTGAGGTAGCTAGCTAGTTTGCCTAGCCAAAATTAGCTAGTTAACTAGCTAGCTGTAACTTGTGCCAAATGAATAAGGAAATAAGAAAAGAATAAGGAAAAAAACAAAGGTCTTTATATCATTAGGGCATTTCATTTTGTAATATCACCTAGCAAATCGATGACAAAAATTTATAATGGCCTTTAATTAATTTAATCAGAAACCTGTTAAATTCCAAAAGATTTTGTGTGTTAACGTCAATTCCGTTTTTTTTGTTTAGATTACGCAATTCCATCTGTGTTTTGCGCATTGCAGAAATCAGTTCTCCGCATGTCTATATTACTCCATTAAAACAGGTACAAGAAACAATTCAACAGGAACACACACAGACACACACAGACATACACACACACACACATCTACAGCTATGTAAATAGTGGTGCAATTTCTACACAGTGAAAGCATGTTTTGCAGTCACTGCCCTGGTGAATGGTTCTCATGAGGGGAGAGTAATGCTTTGAGAGAGGTATTGTGTGCACATGTGCTGTTTCTACAGAAAACAGTTCTTTGTTTTAAGTATATTCCTGGTAATAGCCCCCATTTCTTCTACATATATTGGTTATCTGATTCTCTTTTTTGCTTGCAACTGTAAGTAACTAACTGTACAATTAGTTCTTTTTTAATTTGTGTTCTGAATACGTAATGCTGTTACACATATTCCTTTACTCCCCAGCCTGGTGACATCGACATAATATTTGATTTCTGATTTTATTTTTAACATGATCTTTTTTTTTTATTTGCATGCACTCTTTATGAAAGAGGTCAGGACAAAGAAAATGCATTTACCAGAATGGTGGAGACGACCAGTGACCTGTTGGATAAGGAATCGGTGACGTTGGCTGACTTGCCCTTCTGGTTCTCAGTCATGTTCAGACCACTCGGTGGGTCCCACGTTCCAATCTGTGGGAAGCCGTACAGTGTTTACATAAACAGCGCAAGTCCAAGCACCAGGCATGCAAAATACAAGAATGGTCTGCCTTTCTTCACATGGACCACAGAATGAATCTGAACATGGGGGGAGTGGGGGTCATGAAGTTCTGTTCACTTGTATGTTTGCTTTTAAAACTCTAATATAATCTTTGTTTTGAAAGAACATGGATGTAATTCGGTCCTTTATCAATAAAGTTTTAACTGTGTACATCATTCAGTTATTTGCAGGTAATTATTTTGTAATTGTTCATCACTGCACTCTTAACGTTGCTCCAAAAGTCATCCCCCCACCCCCACCCCCACCCGGTTCTGCGGTCCATGTTCCTACATCATAATGAAATGCTCTACAATGTCAATCCACCAGCACCATGGTGACTGGGTTTGTCCATCCTGGTAATAATAGTGATGAAGAACCTGGGGGTGTCGTGGGTTCATACCAAAAATGAACACCAATACCCTCTCCATATTAAGGGAGGCAGCAGGCCCCTCAGCAAGATGCTTATATCCAAACTGTCACGCATGACAAATGTGCTGAAGTCACAACACACTCTACAGCCACGAGCAGACAGAACACTCATACTGAATTATATGGTATATTAGCAAATATTTACACAGCTGCCCCAGAAGTATAAACTAAATTTTACATTTTAATTTAACGTCTGAGGCTGTGGCACTGTCTAAATAGGTGAGGCTTCATTCCTCCACCCTTGGTCACATTCTACTCTCTCTTTAAAGGTCTTCCTTTATTAGGAACATCCACCTCTGATACGTATAACCCAGAAAAGCTATGGTGTCTGAATTCTGCATTGGTTTAGCACGCACACACTCACGCACACACACACACACACACACGCGCGCGCGCGCACTAACAACCTCCCACGGCGGCCCAGAAGTGAGCTGAGGAGTGCTGGTGAACATCGCTGGCCACTTCCCAGGGCAGGGGGATGACGGCTAGGAAAGGCCCACCCTGGCTGACCCAAGAGGAGACCTTTGGCTCTCAGGATCCTCTTGTACAGAGTCAACAGCCCTGGGACTCTCAGCAGCCTTAGCGCTGCCCTGCAGATCATTTTCAAAGCAATAAACTCAACTGCCAAACAAAGCACTTCAGATGCCTTCAGAAATGTTTAAACTGTAGTTTGTAATTGCAAATCAACTCTTTAATTCAGGCTCCTTGAACCTGCAGGGCTTCTAAAGGGGTTTTTATTAGAAGAGTAAATTATTCAGAGAAGTGTAGAGGCACGCACAGTCATGGGGGGGTGGGGGTATGGATGGGGGGGGTCACAGACTGCAGAGGAGCAGGCAGCCCTCCATCTGGATGAGCCGATTCCCCCTGCGCCTCCCTGTCCGCATGCGTGTCTGCCCGTCTCCGCTCCTCGCTCTCAGACACACAGAGCACGGACAGCCGTCGCCACGCTCCTGCGGTACCTTCTCAAGTCCCTCCTCTTTCAGGCTGATCACGTCCAAGTCAAAATCGGTCCTCAGGCCGTTGGTTTTGTTGAAAGTTATCCGTCCTGTCAAGCCTTCCCAGTGGGCCTAAAGGGGTGGAAAGGGCAAAAAAATCCATAACAAAGGAGCAAACGAAAAGAAAAATAAATACAGTGCTTGCAAAACAGAAATATTATATGATTATTCAATAAAAAAAAAATCAGTATTCACTGTCAAAAAACTGGACAGGCCCAAATAAATTCAAGGTCACTCAGAGTGCATTGATAACTTAAGAAATAAATTACCACACTGAACACAAATAATGCATATCGCTAATACCTAACCATCGCTTAAGCAGATTTCTGATATGGATGAGAATGTGGCGTGACGTGATCAATGCGCTGTACCTCTTGAACGTGAGACCAGTTGTACTTCATGCAAGCACCCTAATATTTAAACGGCGTGACTGTAATTCATCGCCAAGGGGACTGGCCATTTAGCCAAAAGCTTGCATGCTGCAGTCCCCCAGAGTGGCTATCTGGGCCCCCTTTGAGTAGGATGATCAAAAGTAACCTGATTCAGCACAAAGCCAGAGGCACAAACAGGGGCAAGCAGACGCTATTGGCGCAACTTTAAATGAATGCATCTGCCAAATCGGCATTAAATGGGAAACAGGCGCTGATCCTACTCGCATACCCAGAGCAGTACACTCAGCACAGCGTGATAGTTCAATCAGGAACCCGCACATACAGTGTCATTTGTCATGACTGCTTATACACACTTATACACACTGTCACTCAAGTGCACTGCGATCTCATCCATGTCACATGACCTAAGCCACCGTCCCTTCAAGCATATTAAATCATCTCTGATGGATCCTGACATACAGCTGCTGGATAAAGAGAATCCAGGCAGCAAGTTTCAGTTTGTCTTTACAACAGTGGCAATTTATACCACATAAAGGTATAAAGAACAAGATCTGCTTTACATAGCAATTAAAAAAAATGCTGATCAGTGATTGTAATCACATTTCCTTGGACGTTTACCCCTGACCTTTGACACTACAGCAATGCCAAGTTTATAGAGATTAAGTTAAGCTTGAATTCTAGATCAGTGCCTCTGTGGGTTAGCAGTCTGGGCCGGTGGCCGGAAGGTCGCTGGATTGAATCCCACGGTCAGCAGAGTAATCATGTTGGGCCCTTGTGCAAGGCTCTCGACCCCCAAAACAGATCTGGGGCACCAGAAATGTGGCTGACCTTGCGTACGGCACCACGTACCTCACTCTCATAGGAGAAGAACACGGAATATGTGAAAATAAAAGCATCCCTATGAACCTGCACATGTACAAATGGCATATAAAGTATCATTATGCTGTCATGACGGGATGGAAAGGTTTAGAAAAATGGCTGAGCAATATGCCCAGATGTGCTGTAATGACGACTTGCCTTTGGTAACAGAAACTGCAATTCTTGTGTTAACTCAGAGGGTTACAGATACACGGCACAGGCCGGGGTTTAAATGACAGTGCACATCGGAGTCTGAGGTTTATCTAGGACTCTGCCACACCTCATGAGATTCCTGCTTACAGTGTGGGGGGGGGGGGGGGGGGGAGGCACCCGGAAAATGCTTTTGTTTGCAACACCGCAGAACCGTAAACCAATTTGCGGGCAAAAATTTAACCCAAACGGGAAAAAAAGGAAAAAAGAAAATTAAAAAAATTA
>JAODLD010000144.1:529841-541067 GCA_026781065.1 Mormyrops boulengeri
TTCTGCGGTGGTTCAATGCTGATAACCATTGTGCTTTATTGGGTCACACACTATCTTGTGCCCCCCCCCCCCCCCCGCCCCAACATCACTCAGTGGCTCAGGACTTAGCGACAATCTCCTGATATACTGGAGAGCAAACACTGAGGGGGTTTATCATGCCTAAATATAGGCTGCACAGTCCCGCGCTTAAGTGATGGGGGGGCTTAGATTAGCTGTCCCACTTTCCAGAATCCGGCATGCTGAACAATAATTACTGAAGATTAAGATAAATTAGAAGTTCTCTGTGAGACTAATTTCAAATATACAATATCCTGGACTGGGAAACAGAAAACCCTGGAGGAATTATATTTGCACACATGCTAACAAGCACACATGCACAGGCGTACACACAACGATCCTTTATAAACAGGCTTTTAGAAATTAAAACTTAGCATTACAGTTACTACACAGAAGAAATGCAAGAGATAATGCCTCCTTTTCTAGTCAGACTGAACAGTTTTATTTGTACGGACATAAAAATTACTGCAGTACCACTTTACTGATATTTTTAATTTAAAATAACACAATCAAAAGTAATTAATGATGAAGGAAACTATCAATAAACATTCTTGTCGACTCACATTCTTGCTTGCATTGTATGTGCAGAGATACACACATGCTCCTGAGTGCATGTACTCGTCAGTGCGTGTGTGTGGAGCCGGGAAGAGTCACCCTCATACCTCCTTGATCAGCGCCATGAAGCGATTGCCAAAACGCCAAGGCTTGTGGCGGTTGCACTGCAGGGAACTGACCGTGATCTGCTGAGACTGCTGGACTGCCACGGCGACGACGTGGACGGCGTCATACATGAGCGCCGCGTCTGTCTGCAAACACAGAAAGCGTCCCATTAGTCTCTTTACAATTATAAGTATCACAATGCACTCTATTAGTCTGTAGACCACCACTCTGCCTGCAACCACAGAAAATGTATCATTAGTCCCGTTACAGTTATAAATATCACAATGTGTTAGTCTGTAGACTACCACCCTGCCTGTAACCATAGAGACTATCCCATTAGTCCCATTATAATTCAAACAATCGTAACATGTCTTATTGGTCTGTAGACCACCAACCTGCCTGTAACCACAGAAAGTGTCCTATTAGTCCCAATATAGTTAAAACCATCTCAATGTGTTGCATTAGTCTGTAGATCACTCACCTGTCTATGACCAAAAAAGTCTCTCATTAGTCCTGCTACACCTAAAACCATTGTCATGTGTTTCATTAGTCTGTAGACCACCACGCAATCATTCCAAAAGTGGTGGCAGCTTTAGGTTCCAGAGTCCTGTGCCGTTTGTTCATCTTACAAATGTGTCGCTTTAAGAAAGAAAAAAATAAAAGCCCCATTTTGTACAATAATCCCTATATTTAAGATCTTAGAAAACATTAATAATGTTTTGTTTCAGTACAACCCTGTTAAAAATCTGTCATGTGGAAACGTTTTTTGGCACATTTGACACTTGTCTAGCAGATTACTCATCAGGACTTATTTTTTATGGAATACTATATTTTTTCACCATTCTTAGCAAAAAGTGCATCTGTATATCCATACGACGCCATGTTTGATAAAGTTCCAATCCTTAACTACATTATATAAATTTACATAGTGATTAGGACTGTCCTTAGAGGCGTCTTATACATAAAAGTGTGAAGGGATTTTTGCATACAGAAAACAGACTGGATGTCCAGCAGCATGGACCGGAAAAGGCCTCTCTTACGCCCAGTCTATAGTGCCTGAAAGGTGCGTGCGCAGAAGAAAAGCAATTAAAAGGGAAATGGAGTGACTCACCCCACTGGACTGAAGTACTGGATTAAAGCTTCCCTAATTTTGCCCTGTGATTCAATAATAAGAAGAGGGAATGCGAGGACCATCTCGGACCCTTTTTGGATTTCCTCGAAGGAGAGCGCTATCATACACTCCATCCTGAGATCCTCCGTCAAAATCATTTTATAAAAAGGTCCTTTACTAGTGCAAGAGAAGCTCTTCATTGTAATAAAAGCCATTAATAACCCCTGCCAATCCCACCTAAGGCTCATTAACCTACGGACGGTGGAGCGGTTCCCCGTACTCCTTAGTGACGCACACAGCCCCTCCATCAAGGCTCCGGTCTAGGTTTACCCCGGAGGGTCTAGTCATTGGCTGACAATGGCCCCCAGAGGGTCTGTCTGACAGAGTGAGAGCCTAATTGTGTTTTTGTGAATGTTTATGCAGATGTATGGGTGTCTGTGCCCACACCTGTGTTCTTGCGGGTAAATACAATGGTACTTGTTTCTGCAGGTGCACATAGAGCACACCGACATGCCTAGGAGAGTGTTTGTCTTTCTGATGCCTTCCTCTCCGAATGTGGAGGCGCACGTCTGCACACAGCCCAACCAGCCAATCGCTCGCCGCGGTTCATTGCGCCAACCAGTTCCTCGACCGCCACTTCTAGGCCCCCGTCTGACATCTGCGTCCGTCAGTCACCACAGTAAGATAATGTAAAGGTGGCAGCTAATGGCCGAAGGGTCAGAGTACGGGATGAAAGAGCGATACTGTGCCGTGTTAGCCGCACAGTTTAATGAGCTATGATGGCTACTCTCGCTACCGAGAGGCACAATGCCGCACGTGGGAGGCAAACACAAATCAGCTACCCCATTCTGCTAAAATGCCCCAGGCATGAATCAGCCGTCCTGTTATGGCTGCTCACGCAAGCGACAATCAGCGCCTCGCATTGCACAGAACTGTGAAACAGGCTAATCTGCCAGCCCGCTTCTCCGAGCTGCCGGAACTATGCAGTGCATTCCGTTAGAGGAGGCGCTGAGAGGGCCAGTGGAGGCCACACAGGAGCACAGCACACAAAGACCACACAAGACCTCACTGGCGGCCAGCCCAGGCACTGCAGGCGCAGCTGCGTTCCAGTTTACCGCAGCGCTATTGTCTGAGAGGCCCTTATGCGTGCTTCTGGTAGCCAAAAGCCGATAGCAACAGCTCACTAAGCACTAAAAAAGGACCAACACAAGGCCCTCTGCAAAGCTGAAAGGCAGTAATGACTCCATTATCGGCCGGCATATTGTCCGAAAGCCGAGCTTGAGCATCAGACAGTTCTGCACAATGGGGAAAGTTTCACAGTTCCCTTGTCCTGGATACACCCTCAGAACACACACCTCTCAGTGCCGGGTCATACTTCCGAGTCCTGCACGTAATGTACAAGTCCTGGATATACCCGACACTGCCGGACATAACCTTCCCTGTCTCTCCAAGCGCCATACAAGACTAATAGAGGTAGGACATCAAGAGAGAGCACTATTATAGCAAAGAATTTATTATAGCAGAACAAAATGAGCACAAGATACTTGCATATATATATATACATACCTAATATATAAATGATATATGCATATATATATATATAGGGAGAGAGAGAGATAGATCTATAGCACTCACCCCAAAGCAGAAACTGTGACTCCGCAATGCTGTTGTTTCACACCATAAATACCTCATTAAAATCAATTATGTCACCACCAAACAGAATTAGACCTAAATGCCTCAAAAGCCACATTCCCCTTGTGTCGGCTAATATAAATATTTCCCTGATACTTTTCTGAGTGTCTCGTTTATCACCCAGCTGCGTTCTCAGAGAGAGCTTAAGCCAATCTCCTAACCTTAGGCTGGCCTTAGTCGCTTATGAACGGTTGTGTACGTGCTCGCCCGGCACTGGCTCTGGTCCTGCCTGCCTGCTCGGGCCACGCTCCTTCTCCAACTGCTAATTAAAACTAAGAATGCCTTTTGCAATATTTTTTTTTTTCCAAATGCACAAAAATGTGCCAACACACTTCATGTTCGCCATTGCCTTTTCAATAAGTTTTATATGGTTTTTAATTCAGCCAAGTTCGGAACGGAAAGGAAGGACCACCTGACCGGGCAAACTTAAAATTACTACTGCAGTTCAAACAAATCGAGTTCGTTTCCGTTTTTGTTTGGCTTTTTCTTTGCATGAGCCATGGGACAACCCGGCTTGTACCCATCTGAGTATTGGCAATTCGTGAGATGCTTGAAATTTTGAGAAACAATCCTTCGCGGCATCTTGGTGTTTACTCGCGAAGGCGCTCGATCCCCGGAAACGCCACCGTCCGTCACGGTGCTCTGGCTCCTTTGATTGAAACATAAACAGCCTCAGCAAACCTGGCCGACTGGGGGGGGGGAACTGGAAACGAAATGAACGCAGAGCTCCAATCCCTCCAGCGCCTCACGCCGACCCTCTCAAGCGAAGCCCAGCGAGAAAGAGCTGAGAAAGCATTCGCTCTTAGTGAGAATAACGCACACCCAGGCAGAAGCTGCCTTCGGTTGTCTGCTTGTTTGGATTCTCACACCTTATTGCCGTTTATTCAGAAGGCGAGCCGGCAGCTGCCGGGATTGACCGTGCATAATGATCTCAGGTGACACCCAGGCTGTGACACTGTCAGACCAAAGCAATCAAGAGAAGAAAATGAAACATTTGGATACACAGCACATTCTATACTCACGAAACGTTTCTATGAAAATCCCATTACAGGTGCAGCTGCTGCAGATTCAGTTTCCACACTTTTAATGACTTAAGTTGTGCCATATATCTATAATCTTTCCATGGTTCCATCAGTATGGTGAAAATGTTTGCTTTTTCCTGTGACATTTCTACTTATATTCTGATTTCAATTGTACTTTTTCTGCAAGTTCCTTACATGAGTTCAGATATGGCTTTAGAGAAATATATAGATATATTCAGACACATATATCTACATGAATAGACAGGCAAGTAAAAAATAGTAACAATAGTAAGCAGGTCAAACTATAATACCAGTAAAAATGCTCAAATGTGACGCTGTTCCCACTGCATGTGTTTTAAATGAATGACTCATTTGTCTTTTTATGCTTTTACCGGATCTAGTTGATCAGGTAAGATTATATCAGCCCCAGCAGGTCAGATTTCCCCATCATTACATTCGTCGCCTGTTTTTTTTTTCTTTTCATTTTCATCCCATAGGGAATTTTAATGTGGTATTTGTTCTGGCATTAATATTTGCAAAATAACGTCACCTGTCCAACAGAGGATGGGTGAGCAGGGAGAAGCTCTCTGCTGTTATAACCTCTGCCAAAGACATATATTACTGTAAGATGATTTATGGTACGATTTAATACATGATTTATGGTATTTTAAAAGACGATGTGATGCTGCCCGGGTGGTGGGAGTGCGGAAATAACACGGCGTCACATGCATGTCTGCCTTAAAACCGAAATAGCAACGAGCGTATGAATGACACGAGATTTTCTGTGACGGCTCAGGAAAAAGCCCCCAGGATCCTGGGCTGAAGCTCGGCGCACAGACAATGCCGCAAACACACACGGTGTGTCTTCACGGAGCTCCGTGCGTCTCCATAGAAGCCGACTGCGTAGACGGCCACATGAACAGGCGCTGCAGACGGTGATGCGATAACATACAGTGATAGAGGAGCTGACTGCTCGGGGTCCAGTGCAGACAGGACGGTGGGCATCCAGAAGCAGTCTGCACAAACAGCTCCACAGCAAAAAAAAAAAGAAAGAAAAAAAGAAAAGTTTCGCTGTCAAATAAGCCTCAGTTATTGATGACAGCAGCATATGGCCACTGAATCAATAAAACGAGAAGTCTGTCGCTTGAAACCCTTACCGAGCTCATACTTTAATTAAAAGCATAGTTATGGATGCAGATTACTGCATAATGCTAGGCTGCCATGGTTTTTTCCGTGATTGATTTGCAGTGCGGCGGTCGGCAGGTGATGCGCTAGAGGTCTGGGGAAGGGTCGGGGAAGGCAGGGCTCAAATAGGAACAGACAGCAAGCCAGTCAATGTGAAAGACACCTCTCAGCGGCTCCAGAGTCCCAGGCGACTGTCCTGTGGCGCTTCGGAAAACAAGGAGACAATAAAGAGCGGAGCAGGTGTCACTTTCCTCCGCAGTTAATCACAGAGAGCAAACACAGAGGAATCTGTAACTGGCAGCATGGACGTCTTCTATTCGGGGTGGAGGGTTCTGAGAAGATGCCCAGCAGAACACAGTCTTCTTTAAGCATAGATTTCCCTTTTCACTTTCCCATCTAACTCCCTAAGGCCCTCTGGCCCAATTGTCTCTTGCTCTTTGTGGGGCACTGCCAAGGGCTAACGGGACATAAGTCATCATGTCTGTTTATTTCAGAATGCAAAGTAAGTGGTAAATCAGATTATTAATCAACAAATTATGTTAAATCAGTATGTAGTAGCTTCATCGTGTCAGACCAATAGATTAACTCAGAAATGTGCCCAGATTACAGGTCATGTGTTTTCTGCTCTTTCATTTTTATTTTGTCTTCCTCAGAGTGTCAGAGAAGCCATTGCTAATAGGCCAGCAAACTTGAGCACCCTTTACCGAACCATGAAGTTGCTTCCAGCCTAAGTCTGAACACGAGCTTGTTAGTGAGTAAGTTTGTTATCAGTGTTGTGAAGGTACTGTAAGCAGGAACACTGCGCACCTGGAAAACTTCCTTATTGTAGCCCTCCTGTCAACCAGCCCAACAGCAAGTTGCCACACTGCATTATGGGTACAGAATTAACAGAAAAAGCAATACTACACGGAGATGAATTTTCCTTTTTAAATGCATGAATATGGTTTAATAAACAACACGTTCTACTTCTGTTCTGTTCAATACTAGTACTGCAAAGGGATTCATTCTAAAAATTAAAACCGATAAATTCCAATTAAAACAAAAAACATCCACATATGTATTACAAGTCATAGGCCTAAAATCTTCAAAGAAAGGGAAAGTGATTAGTAGCCATTGTTGACACACCCCAGCACACAATGCATTCTCCGCATTTAACCCATGTGTGACAGAGCAAGAGGCAGCTAATTCAACACCCAGGCTGCAGTGCTTTGGGGGGGGGTCCTTGCTCAGAGTACCTCAGTAGTACCTTGTTGGTCAGGGATTCAAACCCACAATCTGTCAATTACAAGTGCCCAGCCTAACCATTAGGCCATGACTGGGAAGAGTTAATGCTTGAAAATAAATTGATGGATGGATGGATGGATGGATGGATGGATGGATGGATGGATGGATGGATGGATAGATAGATAGATAGATAGATAGATAGATAGATAGATAGATAGATAGACAGACAGACAGAATTTATTAATCCTAAAACGAAAGCCAGATGGCAAGTTCTCTGGAAAAATGGTATTTGCCTGACAGGAAGCTCATAAGGCATCACTGATTCTGCAGCGATGGTTCTTGCAGCAGCCAACTGAGGACACAAATCTCCGAGGGGTGGGTGTGACACTCAATGAGGAGATGGAGAGATTTTAAAAAAACGGCAAGCCCTCATCGTTCAATTCCACATACATCACCCTGACCTTGCTTGGCCTTCTGGGTAATGAGAACATGTTAGAGGCCCACTTGAGCATGTCTGGTCTGCAGGGCTCTGAGTCGGCCTGCAATGTTCCTCTGCGATGCGCGGCCCAGCCAGCACATGCACTTACCCTCCGAACCTGCTGCACGGTCAAATATGAGGACCAGAGGTTGGCCCCACACTTTGAGCGGAATATCAATCGGCTCAAATCACCACCGATGCCTTGAGAATTCCCTGCCTCTGGTCCCCCAATTATTCTGCAGAACAGGCAAAGCCTTAACTCTCTTCCAGTCATTGTTCTAGATCCCTCATATCCTCCTGATATTTAATAGTTGTACCCTGCAGAAATGAGCTTCACGTTAAAATAATTAGTTACCGCTAATAGATTTTTCATTATTCTCATTTCCAATACACTTCCCTTCTTCTTTTATGAAAGTATTTATATAGCATGACAGAAAATGAATATGTATTTTAAACATATATATAAATATATATATATCAATATCCATGTATCCATATCCACGCATATACTGTATATGCATAATGAATCATTCATTTCAAATAAAAGATTAAATTACAACACGGAACAGATCATTTTTCCTGCAGATTTCCCCAGGGTATGGGTCAGCACTCCCTAGTGGCCAGTGAGAGCATAGAACTTTTAATTTGGGCCCTAGCAAAAAGGAGACAGAGGCCTCATTGTGATTTGGGTCAAACAAAGAGGGGGCGCTCGTCGCCACGTTCATTCGTCTTTCTGAGAATCGTCAGCGATACTGGCATTCGCAGTTATCTTCTCCAGATACGTAAGTGCATGACTCAGCGTAAAACGACACCTTCTCATGACTTTCAGAAGAGGGCCTTCCTCACAGAGTCAGAAAATCACTTCATCAGCGTGCCATGGACGCTTTGATTAATTTCTATCATGAGGATGAAAACTCATTTAGAGCTGACATCACCTCACTTCATCACACACTATGCACATCAAAGTGACTTTCACAATAAAGAGATAAACCAATGGGATATACTTACTAAAAATACATTATATAGCCGGCAATCTTGCTATTTTTTGCGTTCCCATTTTCCTTTTAATACAGACAATTCAATTTAACCTCTGGTTAGCCAGATGGAGGTCCTGCTTATACGAGTACACTCACAATGCGGTCTTCGCGATGCTCTCTGGGAAGGTCTCTCTCTCTCTCTCTCTTAGCTACTAGGAAAATTAAAAATGCCATTTCCTCCTGCTAAAAATCACTACGATAAACGCAATAGGGTTTATTGGAAATAAGCTGCAGATGTGTTGCCAGCAGTGACACTCCTCCTCCACTTCCTCCATCATTCTTCGGTTCATGTCATTCATCTGCTACCTTGAAGCTCTACGAAGAGGAAGCGATGCTGATTCTCAATGCTGTGTCGCCCTGCCTGGGCACAGACCCAGGCGGGCACGGTCCTACCCTCGGTGCTACAAAGGCAGACTCCCTACAGTATGGCGACCGTTAACATGAAATCAGCCGTGGGGTACAGCTGCCTCTGTCACAAAGCCTGTTTGAGGCACACAAAAAAAAATCCTAAACTAGTTCCAGGCCGGGACATCATCTCAACAATGACAGACTGAGTGCAGTGCTTGGTAAGCTTGGTGCATCAGGAGGTAACAGAGAACATGGCCATCCCGTGTTCCATCCATCCATCCATTTTCAAAACCCGCTTGTCTTATGCAGGGTTGCTGGGATCTGGAGCCTATCCCAGAAGCTAAGGGCACAAGGCAGGGAACAACCCAGGACAGGGTGCCAACTCATCAGAGGGCACACGCACACTCACACCTATGGTAACTCCAATTGACCTCGGCATGGTTTTGAACTGTGGGGGGGAAACCAGAGAACCCGAAGGAAACCCCACGATGACACGGGGAGAACGTGTAACCCCCGCATGTTATTATTTAAAATTCCAGGTACAATTATAAGACATGAGCGATATCGGTGTAACAAATCAGAAACACAGGGGTGGCATAGGTGTTCGATGGGGCAATTCAGACATAGACGATGCTTCAACTTCACCTCCGGGGGGGTCCAAGCTTCTGATATTTTAATGGAATAAGGGGCCTTGTTTGGCAGTCTGCTGGGCCACCTGACACGCTTTCTCCTTGGCCTTCTTTTCCCATCTAACCTGAAACTCATCGTTCCTTTGTCTTCTGTCTCTCCACCTCTCCTCTTTCTTTCTTTCCTGACCCACTCGACCTGATCTCTCCCTCCCAGCTCTACGCGACTCCCTTGCACCATTCACACCCCAGCACCTCTCAGCCCATTTTTCTGCGTCCTCGTCTTGAACCTCCATGACAATTCGGAAGCCTCCACGCTGTAACCATGGTAACAGAATTATCAAACCCCGAGGCGTTTGAAGATTTAAGTGATGCGGTGCGAGTGCAATAAGAATAATGAGCAGGTGCTTTCATGTTCCTTATATCTGAACAAACACTTTTCAAACAACTCTGTAGGTGCCATATAAAAGCAGCACATGGTGCAACTATGTGCTTCATATTCAGGAGTTTCAGCGTGTAAATAATAAAAGAGATGAACTTACTTCTGTGATTGAGAAAGATCTATCCCTGAAGACAGATAGTTCGTAACAAAAAAGTAGGTCGTCCTCCATAAAAAAGGTTTCAAATTTGAAACATATTCAAGACGGAATGTAGCTGTCAAACCAAATGAAACTAAAAGGCTCAAGACAAGTAATCCAGTTACCTCAAGCTCTTGCTACATCAATATACGTCACAATTTTGTAAAATACGAAGAGTCACAGAAAACCAGCTAGTCCTCAGAAAATGGAACGAAGACGAAGAGGGAAAAAACAATTAGCCTAGAGGTCTCTGGGATCATAACTAATAATTAGACTGAAATTAAGTGACAGGTTTAACAAGCAAGGATAATTTCACATTTCCTTTCTTCCTGGGGGAAATCTGGGTTTTAATTGAGTTTGCAAGGCTCTGTGTTTGGCAAACACTCTGAAACTGGGAAGTGGTTTCCACAGCGCCTGGATCCGTCTGTTTCTGTCACCGTCCTTTCAAGTCTGCCATTCATCATACTCGTCCTCTTCATCATCGGTACATCACCTTGGGACAGCTCTACATAAATGACTCCATGAAACCAGTGCTCTTTAAATCCCAAGGCATACTGGGGGTCATGGCTCAATATGCCACAGTCACCCACCTGAAAACAAGCAACTGTTTGTGTTTCCACTGACCCTTGCGGAGTTTTTGATAAATTTGCAAAAGACTGGAAAAAAAAATCATTGTGATCATAATGAATGAGATAAAAAAGAACAAGGAATATCGAGATGGTTTCTCCTCCTGATTCAATGTTACTTTAGAAGTCTTCAAAAATCTGTAATTATGTCATTTAAGCTAATGGGGAAAAATATGTAATATATAATAAAAAAATATATAATTTTCTTTCTCCATGAATATTTGAAGTTTTCCTGTAAAGTGTCAGAAAGTTGAATGGAAAAACACACGTCCAGACAATTTTACAGTAAGCGCCCTTTCTGACACACTTTTCCCCTGACGGAATACCTCTGTTTACGCAGCCTCCCATTCCCCACACATTTCCGTGTTACTTAAACGCAGATGAGCTGCCGACAGCAAATTGGCTTGGTTTGCTGCCAGAATGGCCCCCTACATCACTGTCGTCTCTCTTCTCCCCAGCGCAGTCAAAGGGAAAGCAGAGCGGTGGGGGTCCCATTGTGACCGGGGGGGGGGCGGGGGGGGGGGGGGGGGAATGGGCAGGCCAGCCCAATGCCGGCCCCCGAAGAAAGGGGGAGACAAAAAG
>JAODLD010000144.1:541167-572876 GCA_026781065.1 Mormyrops boulengeri
GGGCCTCCCCCCCCCCCCCACCCCCCCGCGCCCCCGCCGCCCCCCCCCCCCCCCCCCCCGCCCCCCCCCGCGGGGGGGGCCCCCTGGGGCGGGGGGGGGGGGCGGCGCCCGGGCGGGGGGGGAATGGCCATCACAGCCCAAGACAGGACCCAGAATAAAGGGGGAGTCAATGAGCTAGTAAATAGGAACTCATCTGTTTTCAGGCTCCAATTTAATGTCATTCTTTTTTCTGTTGTTTTGGTGATGGGCCGTGATGGGCCATGAGTTTTTTTAATCCCAAGCGAACATGTTCCGTGTGCTTACAACGGGCCATTTCGCCCTAATGTGCATTGCCTCACACACACGTCTCCTGTTGGTAAGAATAGTCTACCAGCATGATGCATCCATTAGAAACCCTCATATACACCCCGCTGCTTTTCTAGGTTTGACCCCCCCCCCACACCCAAAAAAAAACAACACATCCACACCACCTCCCAGAAAATTTATACTTAAACAGCTGAATTCTATTAATTTCTGACATATTCCGGTAACTGATTCCTGGAAAGGAAGTCATCACGCTTGATGCGTTAAACCACCATGCGCAAGCCGCTTTGTATTTGACCCTTTTTTGTTCTTCAGACTATAGGACCACCTAAAGAGCCTGAAAGGGTCACTGAATAAAGAGGAGAGAATCAAATTACAACATTACAACATTTGTGGTTATGTTGAAGGCATGTCTATACTGATACAGCCACATCAAGTCATAATTTCCTACAGAAAATTACACACCAGCATAACTGTATATCTAGCTGTATAATTCGAATTATGCCTGAGTGAGTGTGCTTAGCAAAATTGCTTCTGGCCTGAGAATTTCCTTAATCCAACAACATCTCCCCTTCGCCTAAGGATACACAACCACCTCGGATCAATTGGATGCACCTTGAGTTTTCAGGCGTATCCATGCCAAGGTACAGAGGCGATGCTATTATAATGGAATAGAAAACAAGCTCTACAAGTCCCTATCTGTGTGGAAAGTTAAAATAATCACCTCATTATCACAAGGGTAACAAGAATCTCCTGGCACCTAGTAATATGTAATAAGAGGAAGGAGGCCATATGTACCCCCGCAGTCACTGCATACCACTGATTCGGCTTGCTCCCCAGATGCAGCCTGACCCACCAGAGAATCCCATTGACATTTCAGGCCTCCTATAGGCTGAATTTAAAAGGCAAAGTTGTGTGTTTTTTATGAAGAGTATTTGCTTGTCCTGTTCTAAAAGGAGAGCCCAGCAGAGTCAACAAACCTGACGCAGACCCGCGAACCTTCTCACTATGCACATGTCACACGGCATCAGCACCATGGTGCATAATATGCTGCCGCTGTTGCTGTACGCGGCTGCTGCCTGGAGGGCACAGTGACGCGCCGGCCCACCAGATCACCAGGTGGCGCTACCACGTCACCAGCGTGAGAAGCGGCGGCTCAGGGGGGACGTTTTCATGTCAACATACCGTCACACTTCCACTACTTGGAGGTGAGGAGGGACGGCTCGATGTTTGTTTTTGGTTTCGCGTTGGTTTTTTTCGGAGGTAGGTGCCACTTCGTAATTCACTATCCCATAATGTGTCAACAAACACCTCTCAATTCATTAAATCTGAGAAAACACAGACAAATCAAAGCAGTACTTGCTTTGATGGTGGAAAACAGCAAGCAAACGTAAGCAATGTTCTCTTATCCCATACATCCCTCAGTGAATAACATAAAAAATTCACTGCATTACAGATGAGCAGAATATCTATAGCTACTAGGGTCAGATCAATACTGATCAATCCTGATACCCATAATAAGGGGCTAAAAATTCCAGCAATTGATCATATTGACTAATATAATTTTACACAGTCAAAAATTAAATAGACCACAATAGTCTGTTCTACATAACAATAGTACCTTTAAAAATATATAACTTTTGGATTTAAAGTTTTTGTTTGGCATATGCTCTGGACACCCATTTGGTCTCGGCTTAATCATAGACTGAACCATAACACTGACTAATAGTGCCAGATTATGGGCAGTAAGTGAATAGAGAGGAAGCACAGCTTCTCAGCATGGTTTCCAGTTCATTTTCATTTCATTATAAATGTTTTGAGATATTATTGGTGCTTTATCGGTAGGATTTTCAGCAGTTTTATCAATTCACATACACTATACGGACAAAAGTACTAGGACACACCTCAATCACTGAATTCAGGTGTTTCATTTCGACCCATTGCCACAGGTATATAAAATCAAGCACCTAGACATTGCCATCAGATTTACAAGCATTTGTGAAAGAACGGGTCGTTCTGAAGAGCTGAGTGAATTCATGCGGGGTACTGACATGGGATGCCACCTTTGCAAAAAGTCAGTCGTGAAATTTCTTCCCTGATATTCCACAGTCAACTGTAAGTGGTATTATTACAAAGTGGAAGCATTTAAGAACAACAAAAACTCAGCCATGAAGTGGCAAACCAGGTAAAGTAACTGAACAAGATTGCCGAGTGCTGTGGCGCACAGTGCGTAAGTCGCCAAAGCTCTGGTGACTCAATAAATGCAGAGTTTCAAATTTCCTCTGGCATTAACCCCAGCAAAAGACTGCCCTGAAAGATTCATGCAATGGGCTTCCGTGGCCAAGCAGCTGCATGCAAGCCTTACCTCACAAGTACAATGCCAAGCGTTGGATGAAGCGGTGTAAAGCACACCGCCACTGGACTCTGGAGCAGAGGAAATGTGTTGTGTGGGGTGAAGAATCACACTTCTCTGTCTGGCAGTATATTGGACAAGTCTTGGTTTGGCAGATGCCAGGAGAACGTTACCTGCCTGACTGCTTTGTGCCAACTGAAAAGTTTGGTGGAGGAGGGATAATGGTATGGGGTTGTTTTTCAGGGGTTAGGCTAGGCCCCTTGGTTCCAGTGAAGGGAACTCTTAATGCTTCAGCAAACCAAGACATTTTGGGCAATTCAATGCTTCCGAATTTGTGGGAACAGTTTGGGGAAGGTCCTTTTCTGTTCCAGCATGAACAAAAGAACCTGGAAGAACTTGACTGGACCATGCAGAGTCCCAACCTCAACCCCATCAAACACCTTTGGGATGAATAGAATGGAGATTTTGAGCCAGACCTTCACATCCAGCATCAGTGCCTGACCTCACAAATGCTCTTCTGCAAGAATGGGCAAAAATTCCAACACAGACACACTCCAAAGTCTTATGGAAAGCCTTCCCAGAAAAGTGACAGTTGTTACCACAACTCCATATTGATGCCTATGGATTTAGAATGGGATGTCATTAAAGTTCCTGTAGTTGTAATAGCCAGGTGTCCCAATATTTTTGTCAATGTAATGTGTATATATGTCAAGGCCAAGTATACGCCACTTATATCTCAGCTCTCTATAAACAATATCGCTTATCATCTTGTATGTCACTGTGATGCACAACAAAACGTTTACAAAAAAACTACTTAATCTTCCGAACATTGACTAAGTTGACATGAACATTAACAATAAACAACCACAAACACAGTTAATGGCCCCACAGTTGATATACTGATTCAGTTACTAGCACTGCAGTTATTTGCACTCTATGAGACCTTGAGTGCAGTGAAGCACCATGTAGTATGTTCCTAAATGGCACTCTCCCAAGTCACTGTCCGTACAATGAGCTAACTGGCTCTGTGATTCTCAATCTCTCACTTAAGTACCCAATAAAGAGCTAAGTCTTAAAAAAACACAACAAAAATGTTGAGTGACTGAGCTATTTCCCAAGTGCACAAGGGTTACTCCCCTGGCGACTCAGAGGTGACAGAGAAGAATCATCTTCCCCAGATACATTCTGCGGGCTTTATGACAATACCCTTGAGAGTACTCTGTGCAAACAGCCTCATGGAGGCAGCACTTTGTAAATGACAGGGGGCGGAAAAACCCTATTATCAAAACGGTTTGAAGACCGTGCATGACTCATTGCAATCCGGTATTAAATGGTGTGACCTTACTTGCTTTTTATGCCCCATGTCCTTTTATACTTGTAGAACCGATCAGAAAAACAAAATTGTTCAAACCTTTGAAATATCAGTCTTTTGAAATGCTAGTCCTGACGTAGAAGAAACCAGAACCACACACAGAAAGCCCAGCTTCTCGTCTCTCCTGTCACATCTTTCACTTGTGAATTAGTTGCAGTATGAAGGTTATTGTGACAGGATTCAACACAGTGACTAGTATTAAGCATTATCTGTTTCAGACAATAGGACCTATAAGCTGACTGGTCAATGATATGGCTTCGGTCCAGAAATCAGTTATTGTATTACTGCTATTTTAATTTTTTTTAGTGCATCAAGCTTTTTTTTCTTGCCATAAATAAAGCACAAACAGGCTTTGCCACTCCTGCTGGCCGCAGTCACACATAGGTGGATCTGAATCTGTGCGGAGGCAAAAAGTGACATTTTGGTGAAGAAGGAAAAAAAATATCGTTTGTGAGATGTGAATGTGACTCGGAATATGACTAAGGAGGAAGTCGAATGCAACGATTGATTTAAAAAAAATAAATAAATTTAGGCCCAAGAGACCGTAGTTTTTCCTTCTGCGGATGCTGCTTGGCATTCAAGGGAGATGTTGGCCAGATGTTTAACTGGGTAATGACGCTCAATGTGAGTCATGCTGGATTAGGATGTCTGGGGAGAGAACAGATAAATAATAAACACAAAAAATATTATGAAGTCAGAGAAAGGGGGGGTATACGAGTGTGCCATTATCCCCTATACATCACTGAGAGGCCGAGGTGTTGGCAGAGGGACTGCCCACTTAGCGCCATGCCGCGCGACTCGCGCCTGATTAAAAGAACATTTAGGAAAATGGCCTCCCTCTCACAATAATAAGCAGGCATAACGAGTCGAGCCTGAATAGGCCACCATGCCGCCAACGATCCCATGGCCGCCTCCACAAGCTTGCCATTTGATCTCACTTTTAAGACCTAAAATCCTAAAATCTCTGAGGGTAGCTATTCCAATTATCAAAACATCGCTGTGCCAGCCATGAATATTTTTATTTTAATTGATTGGTTCGTATGCCGGATTCAGGTTTTAGCCAATGATCTAAATGGGACATTTCTACAGGAAATAAAATGCAAAAAGCATAATTAAAATGCAGAGTCAAACGAAAGACCTTCATCCGGAACATCTGTAGCCCAAAAGAAGAATAAATAAATCCCCACGTTCAGCTGTAGTAGAAAGAACGACTATAATTCAAACAATTTTCTTATTTTTGCCATAGGACCATCGGGCACGGTAAGACTACCTCCAGGCAGGAAGCATGTGAGATAGGCATAGAGACAGGTTTAACAGCAGCAAAAAAAAGAGCCATTTTTATATCAGCGCTACAGGCTAAAACACTCAGAGAAAAAAAAACTGGCATCAGGTCAAAGAAAGGGCTATAACTGGATGTGATGTCAGGAGTCACGGTTTGGGTACTTAGCAGGGGCCAGAAAATGCCAACTATAACGACTGGGGAAAGGGTACATGTCTGCTCATAAGCTCCACTCCCCCATCTTACACGTGTTTATGAGGCACTACTAAAAAATTATATGTTAAGTGCCTCCACAAGCTGGTCAATCTTATGTTGACAGTTCGGTTCTATCATGAGATGCTTTCTGTTCGCTGTGTTTATCACTGGAGTTCTATTAAGTCTGGTGAAAGTATTTGATTCCAACTGAAAATCTGGATACAATGACAAGCTAAAATAAAGTATACTCTTTGTTTGCAGGTATGGTTACAATTACACGGAAATACTGCAATTCAAAGTCATGCCAGTGAAAATTAATAATCGTCATCCAATCTAATATTCCCCTGCAAACAATCAAATATCTATGTATGTATGCGTATCGATGTTTTTGCGGTAATCAAACTCGAAAATGCTAATTAGCAAGGTAGTCAGGTAATGCTGCAGTCACACCAAAACGTTACAGGGAGAATGATTTTAGTGACACTTTTTACGTTTTTTATTCACTGTAACACTTCAGAATTTGCGAGATGCCAGTTATTGTCCGTGCAATTAATGTAACAGCTGTAATATTTATCAGCGTTTATCATTCTAGAATGGTAAGACTGCAATGTTATGGTCAGTGCTAGCAGGGTGTAATCGCTACACAAAAAGAGCAGCCTATCACTGGGACAGATTCTCTCTCAGGAAGAACACAGCATTTAAATGTATGGTACTGTGTGCTACAGTCAAACAGTGTGCACTGTCTTTAGTGTAAACTCCAGAAAACTGCTTAAGTGTGCAGTGGGGAAACAGGAAAGCTGACGTCAAAGCGCTCAGCGGAGGGAGCTGGGCGTTACGGAAATGAGAGTGGCGCTCCGTCTCCTACCCATCGCTGCATAATGTTCCTCCAGCTGTGATTTTTATGGACCATAGTTCATCCATAGCTGAATTAATTTAAGACTCCAACGCTGTGATTATCGCTGACGATAATGATTATTGTTGTTGCCGCTGCCGTCGTTATCTGGGAATGTATCTGCAGAAAGACGCCTCCCTCGTCAGCCGGAGGCTTCCTCCATGCTGCCACACTCTGTCTGCCTGTCTGCAACCTCCCTCCTGCTCTCGGAGCCGCATTTTTAAAGCAGCGATCGAACGCATAAGGCCCTGACACGGTGGCCCTCTGGCGTGTCACGTCCATGACAGTCTGGCCACCGAGACACGGAATTTTATTATTAGAATTATCCCATTAATAGAAATGGCCTAAGGTGGATTTTTTAAATTCAGGCTTTGGTGGCAATTCACCGTGACCCCTTGGGGGGTGGACAAATGGCCCTGGGAGATTGGGAGTGAGGCTGGCAGTTAAAGACGGGATATGTGGCCATTCAGCCTGAACAAGGCAGAAAAGCACATACTGTCATCTTATTTTCATATATGGAAAAGTCCATATTTAAAGAAATTGCTATAAATTGTCATTTAAAGCATCTGGAAGTGAATATTTGTCTATAAGACCTGCAATCCTGACTAGGATAAAGGCCTGAAACATGGATGGATGGATGGATTTGTGTATATAAATACAGTCAGACATTCACAGAACAAGATTTGCACTATACTACAGTAAAAAAAATCTACATGAGATACAAGAGAATTGTACAGTACAAAGAGACTAAAAAATCCATCCATCCATCCATCCATCCATCCATCCATCCATCCATCCATCCATCCATCAAATGCTTGTCCTGCCGAAGATTTGGGGTGGGGGGCTGGAGCCTATGCCAGGGAGAACAGGCACAAGGCGGGGGCACATCCTACATGTAATGACTAGAAGCATGAAATTACACATTATCTAAAGTCCGTGGGTCCAGAAATAGTCCACAGAGATGTCCATTGCTAAAAGCCCACCAAATGGCTTTAGGACTAAAATATTGACCTGTCTTGAAAACTCTTTCGGAACCATTCCTTGCACTTAAATGTTAATGTTATTATAGGGTATTTATGAAGGATGAGAGTGTGGACCGGTCCAATTGCCTGCCTATCATAGGCCTCGTTTGAAGGCTGCCCACGCCGATGATGAACGCTAAGATGCTGGTTCGGCATTCGACACTGTCCACCATCACCTATTATCAAACATAATAAACTCATAATTTGCCTAAATTCTTGCTTTTTTCACTGAAGGTTAACAGAGGGCGATGATGTATACTATAAGGTATATTAGGTTTAGAGAACCTGATCACTGCTGTGCTCCAAAGCTACATTACCTCTCCTTCTTATACATTTCAAATATTATTGTATGTAGGACTAAAGACACATGATCACACTTATTGTCAAATGCACATAAACAGACGAATACTGGGGAATATGACTCTCTGTCCATCGACAGTTTCTCGCAGGTAGCACAGGGCACAAAACAGGGGACGCCCTGTGTGGGATGCCAGTTCATCCAGAAACAAAAAATCAATCCACTTGCATGTTTATGGACTGTAGAAGGAAAGCTTGGCACCCACAAGAAATCTATGCAAAATTCACAAGTACACCTGTAGGTCCGGAGTGGGGCGGGGGCACTCAAACCTCAAATCAAATCAAGTTCTACTTATAAGAATTATAAGAATCTGAAAGTTGGGTTTTTGCACAATTGTAGAAAAGTAAAAGTACATCCTAGCAACTTTACCTTTTAAAGCGCGAAAAAATTATAAAATAACATTGCTAATTTAACCAAGCTAATTCAGTTTCTGTTGGTTTGGCGATGTAAATTTAAAAGCATTGTAGACATGCTTAATAATTACAGGAAATACCTTTCTTGACTTTATAAAAAAAATAATCCTATAGAGAAGTGGTGCAATTTTAAGTGATACCATTCTGTCATCATTTTAACCGTTTCCCCCAGAAGAACAGCATGCTAATGTTAACGAAGGCTACTGCTAAATCTGCCTGTGTAGCTTACTATCCACACTTTCTTCATTTCACTTTTAATTTCTTTTCATTCTTGAAAAGGTTATATGTGTTTTGACATCCATCCAGTCATTATCTGTAACCATTCATCCTATTCAGGGTCGTGGGGGTCCGAAGCCTATCCAAATATAATATTGTTAAATATACTACAATAATTTGACTAAAGAAATCTGAGTTAGTCTTGAACTCCTCCCTGTCTCCCCTGAGTGCTAAAAGCCTTCAGACTTGGTAATACATCCAATTATTCAGTTGCCTTTCAGGCAGCGGAAGGAACAATTCTTGTCCATATATTCTTCTTATGTACTATGAGATTAAACAGAACCAGACACCTGACAGACCTGGCGAGCTGCGATTGGTCACAGGAAAATACACCAATTGACATAACAGGTGCCTCCATGAGGAATCGAAAGGACGTGCTGTTAGCATAGAGCCCCACAGGCGGCGACAGCGAAGGGGCGGGAACTGGCCATCGGTCACATGTCTCGCTGTTCACAGAGTCCTGCCATCAGGCTTAGTGTGCTGCAGCGCCATCCGTCGATTCGGGGGCCTACGGAAGGCGAGGAGAGGGCTCCGTTTCCGCGGGAGGGGGCATGGCGCCGACACCTTGCTCTTGGCCCACGAGGCGCGCGAGAGGACGGGGGCAAGCGCCAGCTGGACCCCGTGCCGGCCCAGCTGCCGGAAAAATGCATGCTGGGTCCTGGTCCAAGCATACTTTGCGCGGCATGTGGCCAGTGGGGAGCCAAATCACGCTTCCCGTTTCCAAAACCAACAGCTCCCTAACAAGCCGGGAAGAGAGGCCGCCGCTAACCGGTCTTTAATTTGCGGGTAGCGTCCGGGTCAGCGTTCCCTTCCAACAGAGCTTCCACATGAGGCTGAGAGAGGACGGGGGCTCGGACCACTCGTCCAAACTAGCCCACCCGTCCGTATGCACAAAGACACACTCGCCCTCTCACACAACAGTCTCACATCCACTAACATCCACAAGGGGGCGCATCGTCGCAATCCACCGTTATCCACACGGGTGCGCATCATGTTATATGGCTACAATACCAAATTTTGCAGCTTTTTCCTTTCGGATTTCCGCTGCACGCCAGCAAATCGTGCACGCTGCAGGTCATCATTACATAAAGAGTGAAATGACTGCTTAAGATTATTAAGCTTCTACAACAGTGATTTCCTGATGTACGCGGTCCATGTTTTAAAAAATAAGACCGGCTCCTTTTCTGGCTCTTTTGCAGCTGTGGTTTTTGAAAGATGCCAGTGAGATGCTGGATGTAGCCTTTCCAGTTGGCACCTCCCCCACCCTCCAACTCTTCCACCCCCAGACCATAAGCCTTTATTTGATCTTTTAAGATTCGGATTTCTCCAGCCAGTCCAGCTGGCTGCTGTGCTCCTGCGTGCCTCTCAGATTGCAGTATCTCCTGCTGGTACAGTGAGATTTTTCTGCTGCAACAATCCCACAGACGCTGTGATGGACAGCCTGATGGAAGAGAGCGGCTACCCTGGGTGGTACGGGAGAGCTCCGCTTTACTTCCTGCTTCTCCCTGGCATCACAAAGGCTGAGCTCTGTTAAATATGATCTCCCTTCATTTGAATGCTGAGATTTTTTTTCCCTTATTTCTGCACAGTCTGGATTTGCAGAAATTTATGTCAATATGTGTCACGAAAGCTGAAAATGGAGCCCTCGAGAGGGTGACAACCTATTCGGATGTGTCCGTTCAGATTTGCCCAAGCTGCTGTCCATCATGCTTACAAGTCATTCTGTGCCGAATATGAATTAGCTTGTGAATTTTGCTTTTTATATATATAAACAATCCTGTCCTGACACTGAGGGCACAGATCACACCTTAGCCCCTCAGCCTACACTGGGAGCGTCATTTGCGAGGAATCTAAAATGCAGGAAATAAAAACTTATCCCTCTGGGTCAAATCAAATCCAGTGACACAAAAACCGCACTCCTGAAGGCTGTCCGCTTCTACGTTAAAAAAGACCGAGTCATCTGACCGTGCTGTGTTCTCCTGACCTTGAGCAAAGCAGAGGACGAAGAAGTGAGACAAAGAGATGGAAATCTGCGGTCTCTCTCCGTCAAACTCAAGCAATCTTTGTTTACCGAGAGATCTGTGGCTCGGACCAGACCCTGGTGCTGCATAATCTGAACAAGATTAGGGTGTGCTGAGTAAATCACACAGGAGGTAAAGCAATTAGCTGAGAAAAAAATATGCTAATGTTCCTGCCAAGCCTGTTGGGTCATTTTCATTATGCATGTTAAGCCGTGGCTCTGGGCAGAACTTTTCAAAAGCAGATTTATAGTTCCATGAAGAAAAAAATGCAAAATTAGAGATTATAATCCGGAACTCACAAACAAACTAAAAGCCACACTTTCAAGGATAATATTTCAACAGACTAATTGTTATTCTTATTTCATAACACCTGCATTACGGACCAGTATTTCAGTATTTTATTTGTCGTTCCTGCCAAATAAAAGGAGAAGGATACATAAGTTATGACGATTGCCAGCTGAGTATGTAGCAGATATTCATCCATCCCTCCACCCATTTTCTGTAAATGTTTGTCCTATTCAGGGTTGCAGGGGGTCTGGAACCTATAGGTGCAAAGCAGAGAACAACCCAGGATGGGCTGCCAACCCATCACACACTCACACCTACAGGCAATTTGGTAACTTCAAGCATCCTCAACGTGTTTTTGAACTGTGGGGGGAAATCAGAGTACCCAGAGGACCCCCCCCCCCATGACACGGGGAGTACATGCAAACTCCACAGACATGGAACCCTGGCTGAGATTTAAAGCCAAGTCCCAGAGGTGTGAGGCGACAGTGCTAACTACTGCTCCACCATGCCACCCCTCAGATACTGCAGTCATGTTCCACTTAAAATATTCTCTGCTGTTCACACTTTACCCTGCGGGTCAGAGTGTTGGATAAGCTCAGTGCCAACCTGTGCGGGCAATTGTGGGTAAATGTTCGGCATGCACTAGCTAACATCCTACAAACTGGAACATGCAGTCATCTACACTTGACAAAACGGAAAAATCACACAGCTTCATTGTCACCTCTTATTTTTCAAGTGCTCTGAAAGACTTTCCTGGAAGGCAACATAAAACGAGTCAAGGTCACGTGTAATTTAAAGGACAATATTGCCATAAGAGTTAATAATTTAAATGCGATAAAACTACACTATTTACATCACCAGGATTCATCACTACCATGAGGCGACCCCCAGGAAATTATAGAACTCGGTCGTGGTCATCGTCATGTGATTAAACGAAGAACAACGTATGGAAAACTGTTTGCGTATGACAAACCACAAAATCGCATTCATCAGATCCCTACTTGGCATTTCAAGAAGTTTGTTTTTTAAGACAGCAAACCATAAATAAGTCGCACAAATGAAGCAGTTAATCAAACGTTTAAGAAACCTTTTGCCATGTCAATATGCATTAGGCGTTGACTGATTTGCCATTTGCCTAATTAATCAATCGCTCATTCTAACTCACATTCCATTATCTCATTCACAAGCCGTACAGCCTTGACGTACATAAATCTCTTTTTTCTTTAGTCAAAAGAAGTTAAAGTTATTTATCTGCAAGGGGGGCTAAAAGCAAAGAGCAGATGCTAGGGAGTGGGGCGGAGGTGATTTTAAGCGCACTGTTGAGTCCTTCCTCTCAGTGATGAGATCACGACAGCTGGCCTGAGTTAGCTGATGCAAAGGCTCTGAGTTTTAATTGACTCTGTGTTAAAAGCCTCATATATAAACTTAAGGGCACCCCACACCTGCACCGCACCTACTTCCTCACCCAACGAACATCAGAGGAACGTTAATAGTTAAACTGTTCCATCAACACCCAGAGTCAACGCGGAGCAACAAAGCAAACTGCACTGATCTGAAGATACACACAAAGTGAAATGCCCTTCCATCCACCAGCTAGTGACCCCCTTCAAATCGGCACTCACTTCACATCAGCCGCTCACGGAACCTTGACTGTTCTCAGACCAGTTTGTAGCGCTCCACTTCTATCATCGTAACAGTTGTTTTGGCAGATGCCTCAAAACCGGAACTCTAATTTCTCTGTCTGTCTTTGTACCCTGACAGTTTTCATTTCTGGCTGCGTTCCCAGCTAAAGAGCATAAGTGTTGGAGCGTTGAAGAGCGGTCATTACTGTCTGTGAGATTTTACAGACGCCTGAGCCCCAGCGATGGCCAATCAAGCTGTCAAAACGGCTCCGTTTCCGCTGCGTAGGGGCCTTGCACTCACAGCCAGCGGACACCAGGTCATTCCCAGTCAAAGTCATTCCCTCTAAATGTCCGAAGAACAACGAAAATCATAGTCTGCCCGAGAATATAACATAGAATAACTGACACTTTAAATATTTTACTGGTTTTATCATTTAAATTGGAAGAGCAGTGATTAATAAGACGTTATTCAGAAAGAAATTGTTCCAAATCTTTCGACATTGTAATTATTTACTCTGATGCTTCTAAAGATGCAAATTGGCAGTATTTCACAAAGCTGACATGTACCATATAAACATTTAGCTGCAAGCATATTAAAGATTTAAACAGAACATCATGAAGATAAAGTCTTTGATCTTCTAATGCTCTGGCCGCAAACCGCGCAGAGTCGCTGCATTTTACAGGGTATCAGCCAGAGCACTTACCGTCATGAACCCGTCCAGCAGGCCCGAGTCGGGTTTCGGGGGAGCCTGAAGCCTCTCCATGGACCACTTCTCAATGATGGAGGACACTTGCGTGTTCTCGGTGTTGAGGATCCGGAAGCCGGTCATGTTCACCCCACTGTAGCGGTACGGTTCCACATCCAGGGCGAAGAGATCCTAGAAATGGAAACCAGGTGCAGGCCATTAACTGGCAGCACTGGCAGTGTGTGGGCAACATTAATGTGATCGAACGCAGCGTTTTCAGGTTGTTCTGTGCCTTGATCGCCCATAGAGTACGATGCAGCAGTCGGAATACCCCTGCAACCATCACGCCAACAACACTTTTCATACGAGTTCTGCTGTGATGACACACATACACACAAACCTGCGCACTGCACACGACAGACATCAAAGCAGCCTCATACGCACAGGTGCTGCGTCACACCTACATTTGAGTTCCTCAAATTCACGCACACTCACAGGCAGGAGCTTGTATGGACAAACTTCTCAGAGAGAGACACACAGCTAGACGCAAGCATACAGGGCTACTCTTGTACATTCGCACAGACAGAAAAAAAACACCCACTAATGGTGACTAGCACACGCTTATCTCCAAGAAATTACACCAGCAATGAGAGCGAAAGCTGGCAGAAGATGAAGGCCATATGCCGGCTCTCTATGGCCGGTTTGTGTTTTCTGGTAGGCAAATTAAGCTCACAATTCTGGCCCACTTGTCTGCCAAAGTTCTTGGCTAAATCACCTCTCCTATTCCTATTTCCCTCCATTTTCACTTTTTTCATAAACTTCTCGTAATCTGAAAACATCCCCTTCTGCTCCATCGAAACCCAAACTTAGCGGGGGGGTCCGGGTGCGGCGGACCGGGCGGCGGGGTCAGCGGACACAGATGCCCGTGCCATCGGAGAATCATCAGGGTTGTAAGGAGACATAAACTGACTGTCATCCATATGAAAAAGCCATCCCTCCATTCTACACACATCAAAGCCATTTTGTGTTTACTATTGTGTGCTGGCGGTAATCTTAAGCCGGACAATAATGATTAACTGCATTTAAACAAAGGAGAACCCTCATTCAAAATCAATTTTCTTGACCGGCTCTCATCACGCTGAGGTCTATGAAGTATGATTACCCTATCTCTCATCCGAAGGGCGGAATGGATATCGACCTAATGTCCAAGGGGACTAAGGAATGCTTGTCAAAGTATCAAGGAAATATGCCTTTGAAATAGGCAGTGAAACAAGACCTATCACATTGCATAGCCATAGCATCTGACTATAATTCTCCAGAAAGGCTAGCAAGGTTCTTTGTAATTGTGTCAAATATCAGCATCATCTGCAAGCATCGATACCGACTTTTCCAAGTTAATTATTAATTATTCTATTTGTAAACAAAATAATAAAACTGGGAAACTGCATGCATATCTATTGGGCAGAGGTATTTACACATACATTTAATTTAATCTTAATCATTGAATCTTAACTGATCAACTTCCTTTTATAAATAAGTACAAGGTCGTCATGTTGTCACGGCCTGGGGAAGGGTCACACCCCAGCCGGCCACTGCTGCAGACTGGGCATCGCCAGCCAGATCCCCGCCCTCTGCTGTGCTGTAGTTCCTGCTGCTCATAAGTATAAAAGCTACCTCATCTGGATTCACCTCCTTCAAGGACATTAGTCTGCTTGTTAAACACCACAAACAGTAGGCTGGATCCGTCTGGCTCGCTCTTATTGTCAAAAAAAGCAACTTGCCTCAATGTAAAACTACAGCTTTCTATTCAGCCTATTAAACAGTCGTGAAATTCTCGCGTCTCGTAATGGAGGCGATGAGAAATAAATATCCATTAGCGCCTAAGCAGCGGCGCCAAATACCATTGTGTGTGAAATTGCTTACCAGCGTTGTAAAGATGTAGTGGTAATACTCCGTCATCATACCCATGGCTAGCGCCTGCAAGAAAGACAGGGAAACAGTGTCTGTCACCATACCAATGCCTCACTGACACGTGCGAGTCTGGCACGCGGCACAAAAACAACTCAGGGTATCTACAACGTAACCTATTTGCGAGGGCCGCAACTCAGATTCGCTGAGAAAAAAAAAAGACCATTAGAGACCATCTTGTTGGAAGAGGACATCAGGGGGAAAAAATCAAGAGGGAACATGTTTGCATGCCTGTATTTTTGCTATTTTAAAATCCTTATTTAAATAAAAAAAAACCACAGTTTTGTTCTGTGCATGACATAAAACGATAACCTCATCTTTCATGCATAATGCATGATGGTACCAAGAGTAAACTGTAGGGAAACTGCATAAATTAGTCTGAGTTAATGTTTAAAAGGAAATAATAGCTGAGTGGTGTGGAGGACTAATGGTACACGCAGGAAAGGGAGAGGCGCTCTCTCCAAATGACAGTCACTCCATATGCCTGTCCAGCTCATTGTTATTTTAGTGCCATGGTAACGTTTTATACCATTTCTACACAGAGATATTCCTTTTGAAGCATTTCATAAACACTGGGACAAGAATTGGCATTTGTTTTCTTTCCATACCCACCTGTAACAGTCTATAAGATTATAAGTCTGGTTATTTTGTATTTGATGACCTTGACTTTGTATTTTCCTATGTGCTTGTTCTCTCCTTTAATATATATGTGTGTGTGTGGTCAATGGTCATGTATATATTACATCATGAGGACCAAATGTCCCCACAATGTGATAAAAACCTGCTATTTTGACATTGTGGGGGCCATTTTTTCGATCCCCACAAGGGGAAATATCCGTGACTGCAATCAAAAAACTAAAAATGCCAACCGTCATGTATTTTGTTTGGTTACTTATGGTTAAGGTTAGGGCTGGGTAGGCTGCCATTGTTGGGGTTAAGGTTTTGCCCATAGAAAGAAATGAATGGACAGTCTTACGAAGACACAAATACAAATAGGAGTACAAACGTGTGTGTGTATGTGTGCGTGTGTGTGTTTGTGAAGGTGCCTGGTGTGTGTCTGTGTAAGTGTGCGTGAGAGTGTGTGTGTTTGACAGGTATGTGCATGCATTTAATGAGGTGCATCTAAGGGGACACTTTTGCCATTGTCCCCACCATTGTGGGCAGTTCATTTCTCCCTTAGACTGATTCCCGCTCCCCATTCCTCCATCCCACCATCAAGCCAATCCCCTCATCAGACAGCATACACCTCATTTCAGAAGGTCTGCAAACCCCAATAGCAATCAGGAATAACCACACAAAGCCCAATGACTACATCAACATTTCTGTAAGGCAGAAATTATACCGTCCATTCACTGTTTACAGAATCTGATTTGCACATAACAAGATGGGCTAAGAAAGGCAAAACAGAAAGAATAGGCTTAAAATGAAAGTTGACTGTGAAGTTGCCGTGTGGAAAATTAATAACATTTGCTACCAGCCACTCAAAAAAGAGATTTAAAGTCTACAGGCAAATGGGTTGATTCATTTTGTTAGTCGATTGTTACTGAAAATGTTGCATAACAGAATTTAAACAACATTATTTAGTTTCCAGCATCTTGGACTGATTCCCCTGTGAGCATTTGTCCTGTCAGGATATGTATAATTGCAGAATGTATTGCTCAGAAACTTGCACTTGCTTGGATAAAACAGAAGATACATAATACAGGGCAAACAATCGGAATCCATGACAAGCACAAGTTCTCAAACAACTTGTGTACCCAGAAAAATTTACTCAAAAGTTTTGGCTCTTGGATGGAGCTATGAACTGAGCACCATGGTACTGCAGGCGTCAGAAAATACTTTTATATTATTTTAAATGCAAATTAGCGGTCCCACTAATGGAACATGTAAAGTGGCTTGTGTAAGCCCTGACACTAAGCTTGTTACAGCATCAGTGCTGGGGGACGGCTTTAGTGCATCTCTGTCACAGTCATCAATTTCAGCACATATAGGACACATTCTTAGAACAGATCATATACATGAAAATGTCAGCATGCATAAAAAGCTGACACCTCTACAAATGCACCCAAATTCCTAGTCTGTGGATGACACGATAGTAGCGGCCCTCATATCTAATGATGAGACTTCAGCCGAATGGAGGTAATCTGTCTTGTAGCATGGTGGACTCATAACCTCCAAGTCAACACTATCAAGATGGTGTCAATGGTAGTGGACTGGTGGACACTAGTAGACATCCTCCTGCATGCCTCTCCTTGGCCAATGTCCAAGTCAAGTCTTTGGTTGAGCCATTAATATTTCTGAGGTCCACCAGCACCTTGAGGTGGGACATTATCTCCACCTCCATCATTAGAAAATCCTAGGAGAGGTTGGTCTTCCAATGATAAGCTCAACTTCCATCATGATGAACTTCTTCTCAGCCATTACCGAGAATACGCTGACTACCTCAATAATGGCCTGGTTCCCCCCAGCCTCCTCCCTCTCTAAGACCAGGCCGCAGCAGGTGGTCTCCACTGCTGCGAAGATCAGATACCCGCTAGAAGTCCCCTTCACTGCAAGGGTGAAGATTAGAGGTGGCAGGGCTGTTACAGGTGCCACCCACCTCATCAGTCACCTCTATGCCACTCACAGGTACAGGTCCACCCCCACTCGGACTGCACACCATCTCCACAGCTCCTCCATAATATAATATAGGCATAACCTCACCCCCACACACATATTCACTGAGAACCTAGGCAGCCAATCACAGCACCTCAACTCAGTCCAGTGTTGCAGTATTACTTTGTTGTACATCGGTGTTGTTGTACATTCCGTTTGTTGTATATGACATTATGTTATTGTCCTCGTATGCACTAAGCTGTATAGTAACATTGTATGGCGATTAGCCTTGAACCTTATTTTTGTTGTGTCTATAATGTTGTATTATATATCAATGGTGCTGTTATTGCACCAAGTTCTTGTCCTGCAGAAAACCATAACCAGTTCCTGGATGTTCTACGTACAGGTAATAAAGAGTTCTGAAAAGCAAGCACGGAAAGCAACCATAATCCTATCTATAATGATGGACTGTAATCGATATTTCTCAGATAATTTCAGCTAATTCTGATTGGCGGAGGCAGTATTCACATATTTTAAATGAAATTAGGTCTTTGGCTAGCACCTTTTATTTACAGCGGTCATATATTGTGACTATAGCTACTTTGTCCAACCCACGCCAGCAGCCCCAAATACGCGTTACGGGAGATAGATCATAGGGGCTGGCTTGTTCTATGAATTACATCACTTGTTGAAATTATGGGTTAGCAGAAGAGATCAGAACAAACAGTTTGCCGAAGAACATTGTGATGTAATCCATCGAGCACTGCAGAAGTTTCGCAGAGAGAAATGTGCCTGATTATTAGTGGTATCCTGCAAAATGATGCTGCCTTCTATCACAGCTCATTAGTGGGACATACACTGCATGCCACTTGCCACTGATGAAAGGCGTCCTTGACCTTCACTATCAATCTGCATTTTGGCAATTGATTAATAGCCTTGTAAGTGCCTGGGTGAACCATGTTATCTTTAATATTTAATGCAAGTCTGGAATCCCAGGAGAAAACCACAGCTCTTTAATTATAGAAGTTTAAAACATCCATTTCCATGAAAGCACTGCAGAGACACAAAACACCGAAGTTATTTACAAGATTACATTTCTTTAGTGCATGAAAAGAAACCCAAAAAAACATTTTAATTAAGGAGCTTTCCTGATTGAAATGATACATTTAATTAATCAATAGTAGTTTATGCAATGGTGATGCTAAAATGGTAATTCATATGCTGTTCGTAGCAGGATTATTTCCTGTGGAATCCATGGCACAGATTAGATTTAAATGATGAGAAATGTTACTACCGTTTCGGCATTCATGCACTAACTTCTTTGTTAGATTAATATACGGCTTTACAATTGGCAGTTGCAGTGTTGTAGTAATATTTCAGTATCTATTGTTTTATTGGCATGAACATCATTAAATATAGAGCATATTACAAGAAGCAGGAAAGTGGAGATACAGTACAAAACTATTAATTAACAAGGCACTGGTCAACAAATGATGATACCCTCTGTATCATAACCCATCCACTTCCACCAGCAGTACAGCCATGATTAATTTCTTCTACTACATAACCCCTGGAAACAATGACAAGTCATGGATTCTGGTCCTTAAGAGCCAGTCTTTTGTATTAATGAGACAATCGGGAGCTTCATCCTTCTCAGCTCGTTACAGCAGAGATCGTCACCTGTCAGTCTGGGCTGCATTTTTTGGCTAACGGGCCTTCTGTTTCTGCAAAGAAGCCAGGCCTTCAGTCTTTAACTGCTGCTTCACATTCACAGCGCTGGATGTTTTGTGCATTTGGAAACTATGCCTATATTTAATATTTATACCATACTGAGGCATTTAAGAGAAACCCAGTGTGACATCGAGTTTCGAATGCCCACAAACAGACAGATCAGTCAATGACAAAAATAATTCACCCACTGCAAACAATTTATAAATAACATTGTGATAAATAGCGCTGTCAGAATGAAATAAAAGATAAAAATATAAGTTATAGCCATCCAGTACTGCCCATCTAGTGCTTCCATTATACCTGGGTGTGAGTATTTCAATCTGCAGGGGTGTGTGTGTGTGTGAGAGAGAGAGAGAGAGAGAGAGAGCATGCAGAGACATTGGTTCACCTGCTTAAGGATCCCGGCTGCCATCTCATGCCCACAGTCAAAGATAACGTGGAACTCTTTCCCTCTCTTCATCTCCTTCAGCAGCGGCTTGGCGTCCTTCGTCTCTGCCGGCAACTGTCGTATCTTCAGCCGAATGTTGTAGCGAGACGGGGCTTTTATAAGCTCTTGCAACCGAATGAGACCTAGGGAGAGAGCGCGGTGAATGGAACACCGTGAAGGGGAGCACATTTACAGAGAAAGGAATCGCTCCCGTGGCCACTGCACATTTGCATAACACAAAAAAAATGCAATTCACCGGCTAGAACCTCGCTGCTTCCCCTGGCCGTAACGCCGTGGAGGGGGAGGGGCAGAGGGTCGCGGGGGCATGTGCCTCGATGTCGGGAACACTGTCTATTCAGCACCGCTTCACAACATAAAAATTCAGCACCCTGGACAATGACCCCACTCCCATCCATATGCCTGTTAAGCAGCTGCTCAGCGGCCCCTGGGGCCTGTAGCTCAGCAGCAGTGGCAGCGGAGAGGCACACCGTCCACACAACCATTGCAAACATTCTCATTTGCTCCTTCCATTTCCATCTAACGCATAAAGTTCCCCACTTATGGTCCAAAGCAAACCAGGATTGTCTTCCAATAAGTATATTTGTTTGTTAAGGCTTCCTGCCACTAGAGGGTGGGGTGAGTGGGAGCCAAAACGTGTGGATTTTTTGGTTTGGTTTTTTGCCTTCCGGGGGAACTCCCATGACATACCCTTCCCATCATGCCTCAGTCCGGCCGAGAGCCAATCGGACGATGACACCTGTTCCCACCTGGCTACATAGCCTGGGCCAGCTTGCAGTGCTGCAGTGCCATTAGGCTGCTCGAATCTCTATTAGACATCGTTCCTAACGTGCCGGCTCTCCTTACTGTGGCTCTGTGTGTCCATCAGTACCCTTTGTCTGTTACTGAGCATTCTGCTGGGGTGAACTGCCATTTTTTTGTTGTCTGTTCTCTCCTGTCTTCCCCTTGTTATTAACCTAGCCACTACCCCAGGTCTCTCTCACACACATCTGTCAGAAGCCAAGCTGCACATTCCCACAGCTCTATTCTACAACCCCGAAGCATGTGCTATTTCCCACTTTCCATGCTGTCTTATTGCTAATGTCACTTTGCTATTACATTATATGCTAGCAAAGCCACAAAGCCATGATATCCATTATAGATAAAGCTCCCTCAAAATGATTTACCAGATATAATGATCACTCTGAGGTTCTCTGTTGCAGCAAAGAGGCCAAATTATGTCACATTTCAAGCTACATCACATGTTTTTTTTAACTTGCTGAGCTTTTACAAGAGGGGAGGAGTGGGAACTCAGTGGGCTCACGCCCCCTGCTGGTGGGCTTCATTCCTGCCCCAGCCTGTGTTTGCAGAGTTTGCATAAACATGCTGGGTTTGCATGGACTTCCTTCGGGTGCCTTGGTTACCCCCCGCTATAAAAAGACATATGTTTCAGATGGATCACTGTCCCATCCAGGGACTCTGTGACTATGCACCGAATAAGCCCTCACAGGAAATGGATGGATGTATTTTAATTAGAATTACATAAATGAGTCCGACGGATAGATGCTTAATGATTCCCATAATCTGGAAATTCCTCTTCAAAACTAGCCGGAGACATCTGTAATAGTCTTAACCAGCTCAACATGAGTCGTTTCCTCATTATTTCGCTAGCTTCATTCATCAGGTCATCCCAGAAATATGAGGGTAACCGATGACACATATCAGAATCGCCTGAAAATCTTATGTGCTCCTTGCCAGTGTAATGTGGTCTATCATAGATTTCACTGTTTTTGAACTGTAATGGGCAGCAAACAGGGTATGGGATATCGAGCACCGGTAAAATTTGTCACAAATGGGTAAAAAGTACAATAATATTTGAAATTATGTTTGTATAAAACAGGTACATTTTCTGGCATGGGTAATACATGAGGAGGAATATTCTCTATATACATGGTGAAGCAGCAGCCATAACCAGATGTTTTCTTATTCTGCATTGTCGAGTCCCAAGGCGATTTCCTCAAAGCGTTGTTTACTTAGATTTTTTTTCCGCTTGAATGCGTCACACTGTGGGACGCTAAACGCGAAGCGGGATCTTCTCTCACAGTGTGCCGCTGCGGACCTGAGGTGCTCCTCTTTCCAAGGCCGGCGCATTAGGCCTGCGCATTAGGCCGGCACGTTAGGCCTGCGTGTCATGCCGCAATGCCCTGTCGCACACCACTGCTGCTTCCTCGGCCATGACGGAGCAGCATGGCGAGCTGACACAACCCCGAAGGCTCAGTAGCTGCAAGATGCAGCTGGACACATGCAGCTAGGAGTCACACAAATGGGCCCCTGGGGGCTGGGCAAAGACCATTGAGTGACTCCACAGAAATGCCAAGGGTGACCCCCTCCACCCTTTCGAGTTGTTCCAGTCCCTCTGAATGCCTCTCCGGCGATTAGATGTGCAGATTGTTAAGCACACTGTCTGAAAACCTCCACTTATTGTCCATATTTCTCTGTTGTCTGTATTTCACTATACTGAGTGGGCCATGTGCTCTTTTATTCTTTTATATAGCTAATAAGGTTAGAGGTTGCAGAGGTGCTGATCATTGAGAGGTCTGGGGGTGTGTGGCTCTGCCTGTCAGGACTCTGTGCCCGTGATCGGAAGGTCACTGGTTCAAAGCCCATGGCTTGCAGAGTGATTGCACCATCAGGCTCTTGAGCCAGGCCCTTAACCCCAATCTCCCCAGGGACTGTGTCTGACCTTGCTCACTAATCCTCACTTGTATGTTGCTTTGGACAAAAGCGTCTGCTAAATAAATGAATGTAAAGTGATCAAGTCTGAAGTGCTGATTAATCTCATCTCTCCCTGTCATGGGTATAAACGGATAGCTTTTGTTTTGCCTCCAGAAAGCGGAGAGACGGATCAACCACCCGAGCGGTAGAAGCCGCTGACAGGTCCACGCTCTCCTGCCCTCAGCCCACCCACTGCTTGCATTTCAGTCCCTGCCAAAACGCCAGCTTTCTGTTCTCGTCTTATTTCCTCAGTGTGTGCTGTCAGTCCCGTTCCCGCGCCGCCCTGCTCCCCCTGAAAAAGACACGACATTCCCTGTTCCCTGCCTGACACCGTGTCACATGCTTTCGTCCACAAGTCGAGACAGTTTTACATTCAGATTCTTGTTTGTTTGTCACGTTCAGTAACGTTCAGTCACGTGTATATGCTGCAGTGTGATCTATTCCATAGCATGGAAAACAAACAAAAATCAAACGCATGAAAATAAAATGACAATACAATGTAAGACATAGGACAAAAAAACAAAACGCATGAATAACTCAGGGAATCCACCTCTCTGCGTGTCTAATAAGGAGCCACCGAAAAAAGAAAAATTCACAGGAGAGTTTTCTGCAAGCCAAAAGTGGCCCTGTCAGCTTTGATCTTTACAGACTGCGCCTAATTCCTCCCAACGTCTCCGGGATCCGAATTTAACTCCGCATGAATATTTCATCCGCCCAGAACGTTTATTAGCAGTCCTCTCGGTCACAGGGAGCTCCCCACGAGCCATGGGGGGGGGGAGAAAGTCACCAATAAATAACCAAAACAGTTGCATCACTCAAACATGCTGCTCAAAGCCTCCAAATATGTTAAGCGGAACAACCTTCGCCGGCTCGCCAGCCGGCCTCGCGGAGGAGGGGAGAGACAGGTGTTTTTGGATGGGGCCGTCTGCCCGTCGCCCACGGCGACGCTCCGTTCTGCTCTGACGGCCAGTGGTAAATCACAAGGCTCGCTCCAGGTACAAAAGGTCGGGTTTAATGCGGCAACCGCTGCCCTTTCTTTATTTTCACATTCGATTAAACGTGGTGAATAAATGGGAGGGAAAAAAAACATTAAAACGTGTTTCCGGTCAAAGGTTTTAACAGTTCATTCAGGGACACAGAACCATTCATTTTGGGCAATTACACACATGCACCCATTCATGAGAAAATTTAATTTCTCCTTTCTTGTTCTGGACCTTTCAGGGGACTGCAAAGGGGTTCACTGACTGACCAGTAAGAAAACGCCTTTGTCACTCTGACTTTGAGCTCCAAGCTGCACATTAACATGCTGCAGCTCTCCACAGCAATTAAGCACAATTTATTTAATATATGGGAACATCTGGCTCGCAACTATATGCGTGTTATAATCTTAAACACCTTGTCACAAGGGTTCATGCCACTCTCTGTACTTAATTACACCACACGCTTATGGAGGCAAATCAAGGATGAAAGGAAAAAACTAAGAGTAAACAATAAAAATAAACGTGACCAGAATGTTGCTTCACTGATAAACTTTGAGATTTCTAATAAATTGTAGCCACCTTCAATTATGCAAAGCGTCCTTTGATTATATCATGAACAATTAACCGTGATATAGAATCTGATAGAGAACCTATGACAATTATTAAAAAAGAACAAAATTGAGCTTGCATCTATGTGTAATTTAGCCTATAAACATTCAAAGAAAATGCCTTCTTTGATTACATAACTAGCTGTTCTGTATTTGATCAGGTAATATAATTATATGTGTAATTGTGTGCATAATAAGATATGTCTAGAAGAAGGTGATTATTACATTCATATTCATGTAATATTTCTAATTTTATTTAAAATACTAATTTAAGCAGATGTGAGAATGCAAGTATGCATCCTATCCTTTGCTGAGCTTTGCAGTCACAAATAAAAAAGGATTTTTATACCATTAAAATTATTCTAAGCTTTAAATAAACATTAAGTAGGTAAGATGAGGTATCTGCAGTTCTCAGTGAAAAAACGATCCATCATCCACAATGCAGAAGATGAATCCCAAATATTATCATGTATTCTTTGCAATTAACAATGAGCTGTAACACATAATTAGACATGGCAGAAGGGCAAATCTAGTTTATGGCGTCTGATGACTCACAATATCATGTATCTTCTACATTACATGTCTTTCAAACATCCATCCATCCATCCTTCCATCCATCCACTCTCTAACCGCTTGTCCTGGTGAAATTTGCAGAGCCTTTCAAACAATGCATCCAAAAAAATGTACATACTTCTATTACAGACTGTTTGAGCTGACTGTTCGACCTCATATTTCTCCTCAAATGTGGGATATTTTCTGAGTTTTTAATGCTGTATCAAACTAAAATGTGCTAATTATTCTACATAACCGCTTACATCCTATGACAAGCTCAAATGCTACTGAAGGACTTTTACAATAATTATAAATTTATCTCGCAGCATCGCTGACATTCAGTCATTTTAGTCATTCATACAGCAGGATTTGTAGCAAAATCAGCATGTGTATTACTGCATGTCTACATCATTCTGCACCCATCCATCTTCCAGTTGCTTCAGGGTTCTGGGTCAGAGGGGGTGTGGCCAGGGAGCACTATACACTTATCTTAATCCTCCCCGCTCTGGGTAGCGCATAAGGCCTCCACCAGATTACACAAACACACATACTAAGTGTAATTTAGAGACGACACCAGAGGAAACCTGTTAAAGACAGGAAGAACTGGCAACTTCACCAGCACAGAGTAGGATTCGTCCCCTAGCTGTGGACTGTGCAGCCATCTCATACATAAGTACAGATGCACACACATATTTATATATATATATAACATATACAATATATACAATAGACACACACACATACTTTGTATTCATATATTTGTGGGGTCTGTCCATTAATTTCTGTGGGAAGAATCCTAATCCCAGCAATGACGACCTTAACTACTACCCAGCCCTAACCTTAATCATAAGTAAACAAAAAAATGCTAAAATTTTGGCATTTTTAGTTTTTTGATTGCATTCACGGATTACTTTTTATAAAATTGTGTTTCCCTTATGGGGACTGAAAAAAATGGTCCCCACAATGTCAAAATCAGGCTTTTATCACACTGTGGGAACACGTACACACACACACATACATACACTAGTGGGCAAAATTGTGGAAACACTTCCAGTTTTTAGAGATTGCAGAACTTTATTCCGATGTTGCTCCAGTTACTTATTTACTGTAAAATTTGTAAAATCATACATTGGATGATTAAATAAGTAACTGGAGCAACAGCTGAATAAAGCTCTGCGATCCCTAAATACTGGAAGTGTTTCCACAATTTTGGCCACGAGTGTATGTAATACATTATAAATAGCCGGCAGGATGGTAGGTCAGAGTTTGGGGGATTTGCATGGAGTTTGCAGTTTCTCGCCATGCCAGACGGTCCCTCCCCCCTACCCCCCGCCCCCCGGGTTAAATAACATACAATTACCCAAGGAAGCAGAGGGCACAGGCGCGAGGTGCCCAGGCCGGGGTGCCTGTCCATCACGTTTCTTTTTTTAAATAAAATAATTCCATGTTTTTGGTGCTAGAAATGCCTGCAGCGAAGTAAATGGAGATTGTTCTCATAAACGAAAGTCATTTGCTGTCCGAAAACGAAAAAGCAAAAAATATGATATGAATGATAAATTGTGCTCGCGCTTAAGATGGCATTAGAATACGAGGTGACATTTAATTGCTCTAACTTTGACGCAGACAGGTAACGGTGCCGCGGTCAGGTTGTGAACAAGGAGAGATTTCACTGCAGGCATCACGACGCGTTAAGAGCGTTACGAGCCTTATGCCGAGCAGCCAGCGCGCCGGCTGACGCTTATAAAACACCGCGGTGCACATCGCTTCATCATGGCACTTATTAAATTTAAAAAAATCGTTAAAAACTGAAACGGTAAACCTGAATTACCGCCGCATTAATGCCAACGGCCCACGAGGCACCAAACAGTGCAGCAGGCTGCAGTGAGGCGCGTGATGGACACTGCACTTGCAGTGCCGTATTCGTTATAGTCTCCTGCGCGAGATCGGTGCACTCACACACATCAAATTGAAACAGATTACAGGAGGGGACCTGGGACACGCTGGATCTTTTCCAGCACAGCTTGCTCGTATTCACGTCGCTGCCTTACTCTGAGATACTCTTGGAGGACCCCGGTCTGAGTAAATACAAAAATATATATCGATCTGCGTGGCAGTTCTGACAAGAGGTGGACGCGGTCTCTGAGCTTCAAGGCGCTTATCGTGAATCAGGGCTGTATGACTGCGTTTTTTCTCTCTCTCTTTTTACATTCAGTCTCTCGAGATGCCGAATAAAGGTCAGCATCATAAACACATTGGAACATCGACCGCTTTCTTCCACAGAACCCTTCGGAAAACGCCGCTCAACTTTCATCTGCCTTCGCTAAAGCGGCTCGCCGCAAATGTCCAACAACCCAACGCTCCTCGGTGAATGTGCTCTTACGATCCCACGCTGACCTTTAAATGAACAGAATTAAAAAAAAGAAAAAGACATCAGCGTGGCTATAAACACACTTATGATAACGATTAGGCGGGGGAAATCCTCTCTGAGTATTACAGCAGCTCAGGTTTCAAGTTTATTGCGGACCCAGTACAATCCATTGCTACTACCATGCTTTCTGCAGACTAATCAGGGCTGCCAACTCTCACGCATGTGGCGTGACACAGGGGCTCACGCAAGAAATCTGACGGCAAATATATTGTATATATTATTCCATTAAAAATGTAACAGCTATATCAAAAGCGTTGGAGGGGTTTGCACACCCTACAGACTATTTACAAGGTAATAAAGGTGATACACGTATGTAAATGCATATGCATGTGTGTCCAAACTTGTTTCGAACTGAAAATCTCACTCCAGCCAGCTGACCAAAGCTTGCAACACTGCTAACGATATACTAACATTTTACGGTCTCTTTAAGGTCACGTGATTCCCTCCCACAGCCAAAAACGTGCGCTTAGGCAAACCAGCCCTCATCAACTGGCTAGTGTGTGAGTGTGCATGTCCCCTGTGAGGTACAGGCTCCCCGGGGGCTACCCACATTGTGACCTGTGCTTCCTGGGATAGGCTCCAGGCTCGCCGTGTATACACAGGTGGAGGGAGTGAAAATTATATGTATATTTAAATAATGACAGAATCCCAGTGCGACACAGAAATATTAATTCGTCAGGGTAATTAATTATGCACTGCTTTACGGATAGCAAAATTTATTTTACCATCCATAGACCTATGACTGCGTAATCAATTAATGAATAATTAAACAACTGTTTGACTTTTTAATTTCATGAGAAGGGGTGACTGCATAATTAATTAATAGCTGTGTTACTTCAGTTGTATGTTACTTACTGCTCTTACATGATTACCTGTGCTTTCCAGTTCTCTCCCTATTCTCTCTGTTGCTGGTGGCATTGTCATGGCAACAGGCACATAAACCCTGCTTTAGCAGCAACAAGGTGGCTAGGCATGACACTACACATTCACTGTGCACTGCTTCTCTGAAAGCACCTGCGTCTGCTTAGCAGCTAACAAAATCACAGATTCCCATTAACCCATGATATCCTCACAAAAGGTGACACCAATGTAACATTTAAGGCACATTTTCATGACTTTCTGATACATAAGCTGGGCTTTTCCAGCTAACTGATTCACATGTTGGATGAGACACACAAATAAACATGTTTTCTAAATGCATATTTGGAATGGAATTTTATTAATCCTTGGGTTTTGTGGCAACACCACTTAAAGAAGATACAACCATCCTCGCAAGGCTCTGAAAACATTTCCCTTAAATTAAGTGAGCTGTGTAAAGCGATGTACCAAATGAAGCAAATTTTCACCAGCTTTTTTTTCATGCAACTTCAGAAAATGACTACATGTTTATTTTAAGCTACTTAAGGGAAATGTTAAAATTAGATCCAGACATTTAGCAGAATCAACGCCAGTGGGGACTTCGGGATTAAAATAACGGGAAAGATCGTCTGCATCTCATGTGCTCCCTAAGGATCCAATTTTCCAGGCCTGTGACATGAAAATCATGTCGCTGTTAACCCTATCTCAAAGTCACCATAACCATCTACATGGATTAACAGCAGGATCAGGTCCAGAAGAAATCAATTTCAGCTGCAGGAAAATGAAAGGGCTCCAAGACCTAGGGGTGCTACTGCAGCCTCATACTGTATGGATTTCTGTAACCTGCAAAAGGAGCATCTTTGTATGTGCAAACCACCATTTTCTACATTGTTGGCGCTAGAATTTAAATTATGTATAATATACACAGTCGTATATGGTGTGTGTGTGTGTGTATGTGTGTGTGTGTGTGTGTGTGTGTGTGTGCGTGCGTGCGTGTATGTGTGTGTGTGTGTGTGTGACTGCATGTGTGTGTGTGTGTGCGTGTGTGTGTGTGTATGTGTGTGTTTGTGGAGTAGGTTTATATTACATCGTGGGGAACCAAATGTCCCCCACAGTGTAATAAAAACCTGTTTTTTGACATTGTGGGGACCATTTTACAGGTCTGTGACTGCAATCAAAAAAGTAAAAATGACAAAAGTCTCATATTTTGTTTGGTTAATTATGGTTAAGGTTAGGGCTGAGTAGGGGTTAAGGTCATCATGTCATCATCTCCCCCTTACCAACCTGTGTGTGTGTTCGTGTGTGTGTGTGTGTGTGTGTGTGTGTGTGTGTGTGTGTGTGTGTGTGTGTGTGTGTGTGTGCGCAAGCCCTGAGATGGGTTGGTGCCCCAGACTGGGTGGTTCATAGCCTAGAGCCTGTAGCCTCCTGGATAGGCTCTCGACCCCCTGCAACCCTGAATAGGACAAGTGGTTTCGGAAAATGGATGGATGGCTGGATGGATGGATGGATGGACACACAGTCGTGCTTTTCCCATTAGGCTTTGTATTTTTTTTCATAGTTAACCATGGTGTCATTTTGCAGTTTAAAGCTGCGTCTGTAGATACCATGGCCATTTTTTCAAAAAGTAGAGAAGGTGAGATTAGCACTGAGATGCAATGTTTCAAAGACCCCAAGGCAGCAAAAGCAAGCCAAAAGTTTGTCCACTCCAACATCACACCAATGGTCCTGTCCGACTGGGCAGGAGTCTGACTGGCACTCACCTGTGCTGTCATCATAGACAACGGTGACCGTCTTCCACTTGAAGAAATGGACCAAGTCTAGAATCGCCCGGCTGAGGGAGGAGAAATCTGGGTACAGGCTGACGTAGAAGGAGTCCCTGTTGTCAGAGACCTGGTGCTTCCATTTGGTCTGGATGTGGGGCACGCCCAGTGCGTTGCAGATGGATTGGACGGCATTGGCCGAGGAGCTGTGGGAGGGGCCAAAGATGGCCGCCACCCCCAGGGACAGCTGGTCACAGGCTGGAGAGAAGACAGAAGTCTGTCAATGACAGGAGGAAAGAAAGGGCAAATATGCTGACAGATCCTATTCTAGCCAGGGTAGGTACATAACTGTACCGTCAATGCCCGCAAGACCAGCTCTAAAAAAATACATATAAAATAGATAATTTTCTTGACTTTATGTACTAAATTCATTTCAAATATTTTATTCAGGCACTAAACAATGTAACGTGGCATACAAGTATTGGTAGCTGGTGTCTAAGAGAACTGGAAAAAAAACTTCCATTGATTAAATCATTTATTGAATATAGTAAATAAGTATATAAAAATCTGATTTAGTAATCAATTTATTAGCTTTGGAGGTCTAATGGCTGTTTGGTTAGAGGAAAGGATTGCTACCTCACTGGTTATCACCCAGTCACCAAGCAGTCAAACCTCTTCCTGATGTCATTATATAGTAAATTTTTATATATATAAAACAGGCGAAACTAAGCAGATCCCTTTCAGATTCTTGAACTTATGTTTGTGTATTTCCAAAGTCCTATGGACAAACTTAGCAAGGTTCCTACACAATCCACACTGAAAGAAATGAATAACAAGTGTACAGTTTTCAATCCATTTTGCATTCCTGCTGTCCAGAAGCTTGTTGAAGGTTGAACTGAATTTAATCCAGTTGGGTCTTTTTTAAACGCACAGCTGTAATTTATTCAGACTGATAACAAAAGCCTAACATAACAGCATAAGAAAACTAAGATTGGGCTCAATCCTTGTAATGAGAGGACATCAGTGTACGGGTACATATGCTGGCCGCAGTGTCCCATTTACGCAGTGAGCTATTTACGGACTGTGATTTACAGTCCCTTTTTACTGGTTGCAGCTTGGGGAACACTATGACATAAGGCTATGCCCAACTCCACCCTCTGTGGGTGCAGGATTTTTAAAACCTTCAAAATCAGAAATTATATATACATAATGCAAAATCACTGCAGCGATTAATCATCGGGATTTGCAGTGGGATGGCCGCGGTGCACAGCAACCCCGAAGCAGACTTTCCCAGGAATGGACGGTTAACCATGATAGACTTCATCATCAGTGTCGCTCCAGCTGCTTATGGCTGTCATTATATAAAGCAAATTATTTTTTAACCACACGGTTATGTTTTTCCTGGCATATACACACCAGCTGATGACCAAAAACCACGCTCAACCAAATACAAACACAGTTCTTAACATTTTTTCTTTAAAAAATGAAGTTTCCCTTTACCTTTTCTTGAAGCTTCAAAACTATCATAAATGTTAATCCTTTGGATGTCGTATGTCAGAGTTGTGTTTGGCAGTAGAGTTCTGTTTCTGTTGATTGTGTTTAAAGCAAATTTGAAGGCCAGTTCTTCTGCTCCTGATGGGCCACTTTCGATAGATTCGAAGATTCCGCCTGGATGAGGAACAGACAGAACGTTACCATTGGGTTATGAATTCCTGCTATGTGATTAGCATTTATACAAAGTGACTCATTTCATAATTATTATTCATAATTTCCATTAAATAGCTGGCATCAGAAAACTGTAAATCTGTCAAATGAATGATCACTTCCATATCTACGCCAGTCACGCCATCTCAGACCTCAGATTCGACCCTACAGAGCGGGCCCCCCCCCCCCCCCGCGCGCGGGGGGGGGGGGGGGGGGGGGGGGGGGGGGACCCGGGGGGGGGGGGTG
>JAODLD010000144.1:573151-587466 GCA_026781065.1 Mormyrops boulengeri
AAAGCTGTGGAGTGAATGGACAGGTGAGGTACTTTTTTGGCTTTTTTTCTTATCACTTCCTTTTCTACGCAATTCACGCCATCTATGACATAATATTCGACCATTCAGAACTCCCCCCCCCCCCCCGCATATCCTGAAGGGACTGTTCGGGTCACTGATGGTGCACACCTGTGCTGCATTATCGGGCGCATACTTAAACCCTTGGGAGAGACCATATAGCCAAGTATCATTTTTCCTCCTTGATTTCGGATGCTGTACTCCGTGACCGTTAGCTTGATTTCTCGGTTTACGATTTTGGATTTTGCATTTTTCCCAACACCATCTTTGCACATGATATACCTTTGCGTGACTTGAGATTCTGATATTGGAAAAGCGATTCGGCTTTTAGAATTAAAACCAGCAACTGGATCCTAACTTGTGAGTTTCTCGACTCCCTGACATATACAGTATGTATCTTTATCTCATGATAGGTATCAAATATTTCAATTTCTGGTCATCTGGACACGCACACAGACATATATATATATGTATATATTCCTTGGTTATTTTACAGCAGAACAATGAAAGATTCAGACTACTTACGTATCAATACTGCAGCAAAAGATTGTTGAGAAATGCTATAGAACTTGAAATGCAATGTACATGGCAATTCTTCCACATTTTCTTATGATAACCATATGCTCTAAAGAAATTGTGGCTTCATATTAAGCTTATTGTAATGAAACAAGAGTTTAATTAATCATATTGATCATGAAACCCAATCAAAATACAGTAAAGAATGTGGGCATCCAGTGAACGACAACCACAAGAAGACAACTGGTAACTATGAGTGTGGAAATTTTACCCTGATTAACATTCTTCCCAAGGGGGAAGCCTATTTGCATGTTGTGATGAGCTTGAAGGAACTGATAACTGTTAGTTAAATTGGATGAACTATAATTGGAAGCCTGGGCATTTGTAACCCTCATTCATACTTATTAGATGTTCACATAAATGCCTTTCCCCTTACATTAATGGTAAATTATGTGAAAATATAAAGTAAATTAAGCTCCTTAGACATTATACTGATGCATCATTTTGCCTTTACTGATAATGCATTGAACGACTGGAGGTCAACACGATCATCTACGCGTGTTGCATGGAAGAATTTTCTATAGTTTTATCTGACAATCATTATTTCATTTTACTTTTCATCTTCTACCTGCTTTTCCTGGGTGAGGTGGTGGAGTTTCTTCATAAAGCAATGATGTTATATTTGCCGTTGGTGCACATACATCGGAATGCTTATTATCACGTATACAATTGTACTCTTCTTCGAGACAAACACACACGTATGCACAGCTGTGAGAGAAGCTTTGCATCTGAGCACAGCCACTTATCTCGTGCCCCTAGAGCAGGGGTCACCAACAAGGTGCCGTTGGGCACCAGGATGCCCCCAAGGACCACATGAGTCGCCCGCGGACCTGTTCTAAAAATAGCACAACTCACTAGTGACTGGCGTCTAAAATTGAATTTTATCTGTTTATCTGTTGCTATTCTTCTTTAATCACATTTGCATTCATATAGATTTGATATCTAAAAAAAGCATGTAAAACATGTTTCATAAAATCATAAATGTGATCAGTGTCTTCACATAGATGAGTATCATCAATCACTAATAATATATAACTAAAGGTAAACTGAGCAAATTTGTTATTTAAGAAGAGTGTATCAAACTGGTAGCCCTTTGTATGGCTCAGTACCCGTGAAGTAGCTCTCAGTTTCAAAAAGGTTGACCCCTGCACTAGAGCAATTGGGTGGGGGTGTTAAAGGCTTTCGATCAAGGGGCTAATGAAAATGTGACTCTTCTACTGAAGCCAGGCCAAAACCAACAACCTTCCCATCATGGGAACTGGGGGCTAGCCACCCACCCAACACACATCCGCACGCACTGTGGGCAAGCAGTGGGGCTGATTAGCCGTCCGCATGCCTTTGAGACATTCGAGGGAGCCAGGGTGACACGTGGTGTCAGTTCAGAAGTACTACCCTGAGAGCCAGTATGTCCCACCCAAAGCAATGAGCTTCACAGTGCTGTGCTGAGTAACATGCTGCCATTTTGACCACTAATTCCTACTCACCTAAAAGTCAATCGAGTCCACAAAAACTAAAGAAGATGCCCCTAAAATAATACTAATGATAATTGCCTTGCAATACAAGAGCATGCAGTACTCGTGACAACAATTTTAAGCTTCACAGAAGATTTCTTCATAGAGTCACATTTAAATCTGAACTGACAAAAGCATTCACTGCTTTTTTAAAGTGTCTACATTACCTGCTGCCTTTAATGAATAGAACAAATCCCGTGATTCTGTGTTCGTGGTGGTAGAAATGTTCCCATAGTGATCATCAGAGGGATCCTGGTGGGTGGCCCTTGGTCTTCCTGTCATACCCAGCTGATTGCAGAGTATAGCTGACACTCAGTCCTGCCTCTTTCAATACATCACAGCTGGCATCACGCAATCGATACAAAATTCAGTAACGGTTAATTATTAATTAAACAGGTACACGCTCCGCAATCGATGTTCTTGTGTAAGTGGGCACCACAGCGTTTACCCAGATTCACCGTGCTCTTTATGATTGTAACTCAAGGCAGGCTGGCTGCTGATCACGCCAATCTGTCAGCGTGATCGATATCGTAATTCTCTATAGGCTAGTTTTCTAACTGGAAGCCTTGAAGCACACTGCTTCTATTTCTGTGTTTCCACATTGCTGAATTCTGGTGGTCACTGCAAATGTATCAATAGTCCCCTACAAAGGAAGGAAATGATTGCATTTTATCTTATAAATGTCATTGCTGTTTTGGTTTTAGCTTCTCTTGTAGTAGAATTAAAACAATATTAAAATCACAAAAAAAACTGGGAGAGATGATGCTGTTCTCCTGAATCATCGCAATAAATATTAACTCATTACATTAAGAAACAGTGCGACTATATTTATGGGTTTGGAGACGCTACGCTCCAACAAACACAACAATTGCTTTGATTGATATCATTTCAGTCGATAATTCTGATGTTGTTAGGAGGCTAACATGATTTTGTTTTTCTTTCACAACAGCTGCCATGCCAACCTGAGGGAGTACATTCCATGGTTTAATTTATGCTGATCAGACAACTTGAACTTCTAAATTAGAGTTGGAAAAAAGAAAAATACTTGAAAAAATACTTCAAATCTCAGGTGTCCTTATACTGCAGGTTCACCTGATCAGCAGTATTACCAATCCTTTTTATTTAAAGTATATGAAAAGGAAGTTGTATAGTGGCTAAGGACCTGAAATTGTAACGAAAAGGACATAAGCAACACAAAGGCCTTTCTGTCCCACAGATGAGCAGGGAACCTAAAAAATCTGTAAAAAGTCTACCGGCACAATTAAACAATAAGTAATGTATTTACTTTTGGCCTAAGGGGTTTCTTTAATAACTTAATACCATTTCTTTATAACTGAATACGTGAAACTGTGTTTTCATATAGGCTAGTGATTCTACAGATGTTACAAAGACTGTGTAAAGTTTAATCATAACCATAAGATTGTCACAAGTAACACACAAATCCTTTATATACATAAACAGAATAGAGTACTGTGCAAGTGTCTTAGGCATTCCATGAAAACAATGTGTAAACGATAATCATGTTGGTCCAAAATTTCTGTCTTTCAAAGTCCATTAACTTATCCATTTAAAAACCTCTCCGAAAGTCAACGCAGTATTTGCAGTAACAATCCAATATACACATGTATTTATTGACTCAACCAGCATACCATGTTTGGCTAATTAATACCTCATTAAATTCTTTAACTACTTAAGTTAATTGATTAGGTGAGCTAATAGTGAAATTTGACAAATGGCTGGGGTGCCCCTGAGGAGACGTTTGGGGACTGAAGCTGTGTTCTTCTAGCCATCCAACATGACATCAACTTATTGGAAAAGAGAAGAAATTCCTGTTTTTGTTTTTATTTTTTATTTTACTGTTTATTTTGATATGTTCTACTTTCCTCCGAGCAGATATGCAGTTATTATCCAGATAAACAACTTTAAACATTTTCTTTGACTGCCATTATATAACAATGCAAATAAAGTAATGAAGCGTCATCTCTCTCAATATTCTTTTTAAGATAATCAAAAATCAATCAGGTTTCATTTTGACATTGTTCCTGACATTTTGACATCGTTTGAATTATTTATCTGGGAAAAAAAAAAATCTGTTTCTGTGTCTGTTGTCGACAGTTTGATGTCCACCAGCATCAGAACACCAACCTACCATAACATCCATGCATAACATATTCTATCTTTATTAAAACCAAAAAGCTAAAAAAACAGCCCATGTCTTGTCATAGACATCATTATGGTTTCACAAGATATGATGCGGGACATAGAAAAATTGTCAAAATAGGGCTTCAATCATGTATCGGATCACAAAGCAGATGCCAGTTATTATTATTATTATTGTTGTTGCTGCTGTTGTTGTTAATAATAATGGGGATGATGATAATAATAATTAATAATACTGTGCTGCAGTCAAAAATGTACAAATTGCTACGGACAGGTATTTTTAAACACTAAAATGATATTTAGAAATATGTTCCCGTGAATTTGGAATTTTCTACCCTTTTACTCCTACATTTGGTTTAGGATTCTTACAGGCTTCTCACGAAAGCCCGTGATGTATATGTATATGACAGCCGTATCTTTATCGCTGTTTCCTCTGTCCTTCCATTTAACTTCGTAATGTACCCCAGCAAGATGCCTCTTGATAAAACCTCGCCACTAGAGGAAAATCTTAATTTATTTGTTTGTTTATAGAGCCAATTCTCTTTTTTTATGAAAACATTTAAATTACTTTGTCAGCACAGGTTTCATATCATCTGTGGTCTGAAACGCTGGTAAAATTTTCTTATATACAACACGGCAGTGATTCGATCTATTCCCTCCTTCACCTAGTTTACATTTTGGCCATAGATACATAATGTAATAGTTTTACAATATTCATATACTGTATCTATTTTTAGTGATTTATTGTTGCAGATCTTTGCACATGACTTGATATCAAAAGACTGGCGCTTACTGTATGCCAGAGTGCAGTGCCCACTTAACACTGCATGTGGTTCTTCTGATAGAGAGGTTAAGCAAAAGTATGGAGACTATCTGCACCTTCAAAATGTCACCAGCTGAACTGTAAATGTTTTCATCTGTGAGTATAAACAACTGCTATGTGAGAACAGTGGAGTTTAGCTCCACTGGAGATAACTTTCCGGGGGTATTCAAGCAGGCGACATTATCTCTTTGCAGCAATTTGCCCGTTCAGCTAACCAGAGCATGATGATAATAATAATTAATAATACTGTTCAGCAGTCAAAAATGTACAAATTGCTACGGACATTTTGATTTACGATTATTTTTAAACACTAAACTGATATTTAGAAATACGTTCCTGTGAATTTGGAATTTTCTACCCTTTTACTCCTATATGTGCCCCATTTGGTTTAGGATTCTTACAGGCTTCTCACGAAGGCCCGTGATGTATATGTATATGACAGCCGTATCATTATCTGTGCTCTGAAACGCTGGTAAAATTTTCTTATATACAACACGGCAGTGATTCAATCTATTCCCTCCTTCACCTACAGTAGTGTACATTTTGGCCATAGATACATAATAGTTTTACAGTATTCATATACTGTATCTCTTTTTAATGATTTAGTGATTGACTCTTTTATTTGAAATTCCACTCCATTTTTCCATTGAAAAATGAAAACTTATCCTCTCCTAAACTTGTCTAAGTGTTCTGTTTGGGTTGTAAAAAACAAATTCAATAAATACTGGCCTTTGCTCTTAATTAAAGGTAATTTCCCTAGATAAGGCTTGCTCACATGACATGAAGGTGAAACAAAGAGAACATGAGGTGCCAGCATTTTTTGCTGTGTTGCTGCTATTTTCTTCAATACACAAAGCTCCACTATCGAGCAGCTGGCCTGTGTCCCTGATCAAAATTCAGCTGTGACCTTTCCGACAGGTGGAAATCCCATAGATTTACTACACTGCATTATATCAGCTAATGCTACAGCAAATTACCATTCCCTTAAAAAAGCTTTCTCTTTACCCTATTAAAACAGTGGCTACAGGTGTGGTTAAAGCGGACACCTATGACCAGTGAAAGTGAACACGTCTTACCGCATATATTTTGCTCTAGTATGGCTGCACTATATCAGATTGTCTTTTGACAGAACCCATACAGGTCAGCACTAAACATCACTTCGCATAACACAAATCTGTTTTTATAGCCAAACAACTTTAAATTCAGACACAAAATGTCAACCGCATCTTTACTGCTTTTAATTAACAAGTTGTTTTGACTATATGTAACCATTCTGTGCTTTCGGATCAGAATATTCTATCACATTTGGGGCTGAGGGTTAAACCTTAAACAATAATCTGTAGCCAGATGACTGTGTTTTTGAGGGCAATATGCTCTTTGTGTAATTTAATTAAAGTGTAATGTCTATGTTATGATTAGGAGTACAGGGTTCTGTTTCCAAACAACCCCTGGGTTTCTTTAATTAATAAATTCACTTTAATGCCCATTAGCATCCTCTTCATGTGTAACATTGATCGAGTCCAGTTTTTTAGGTTTCTGGATCGCTAAATGAACCAAAGCTGAGAACAGAGTTGCTTGCGTCCTCTTATTTATTTATCTCAGTGTCTTCCTTCAGTATGACAGACAGTACTCTGTACACCACCTTTAGCATTGTCACAGCCCAGAAACAAAGGCAGCTTTAACAAGTAAGAAAACCAAACTAGAGGTTCATCACTTGTTGTCAACTACACTGACTGTTAGTGTCAATAAACAAACACCTACTGTCATCTGCATCAATATCCATAGGCAACAAGACAACCACCCACTGTCAATAAAACAAACACCGGCACGAAATCCCTCCTGTCTGCTCACCAACACCTGCTGTCAAGCTGATATCAAAAGACTGGCGCTTACTGTATGCCAGAGTGCAGTGCCCACTTTACACTGCATGTGGTTCTTCTGATAGAGAGGTTAAGCAAAAGTATGGAGACTATCTGCACCTTCAAAATGTCACAAGCTGAACTGTAAATGTTTTCATCTGTGAGTATAAACAACTGCTGTGTGAGAACGGTGGAGTTTAGCTCCATTGGAGATAACTTTCCGGGGGAATTCAAGCAGGTGACACTATCTCTTTGCAGCAATTTGCCCGTTCAGCTAACCAGAGCATGTGACTCTAAGGTAAACAGCAGTGAACTGATCCAACAATATGAACAAACCTTCATTGCCAGTTATTGTATAGAGTGTGAGTTGTTTTCTCTCACGTTATCAGTCACAGTACCCTGACCAATTTTGTCTTCTACTGCTAAAATGTCTGTCTTTTGCTTTTGTCAGATGCACTGTTTCTGTTAAATTCTTCTCAACTCAGATAAAGTTCACAAATAAAGTCCCTGTTTTGTCCTTCCATCCCCGTGTCATTTGGTTTTTTTCGTCGTCCTGCCGGGAGCAAGTCTTACACAGTCGTCTATTATCTCTTATCAGCCAAGAATTATTTCCAGTACTTGGGCCATTTTCTTGAGAATTCACTTTCTGCCGAATTGTTCCCAAGACCCTGGCTTGTTAATTTATGGAAAAGGAATGATGATACCGTACACCATGTGACGATATAAAACACTCTTTTGGAAAGCATGGTGTAAATGCTGCAGAATAAGTATTACATTATTCCACATTATAATACTGTGGAAAATCTGGTAAAGCCTACAGAGCGAAAAGAATAACTGTGAAAGAGATTTGTCTATAGTATACTGAAGGTTCGAGATATGAATAGCATATTTCATTACAAAAATTTTGTAAATTAAAAAGGAATTTTGCCAAATGTCTGTATTAAATTTATCTTATATGTAAATATGAGAAAAGAGACACCCAGAAAACAGACACACAAACAGATCTATGATGTGTATGTGTGTGCAGCCACTGCACAGAAAATGAAGATGAAGATGCTGGAGAAGCTTGCATCCATCTTATGTGCAACTGTCGCTGCTTAAACATGATGCGCTCTCATTGGCTGGCCTGCTTCAGTGAACAGACCATCCACATCAGGGTTCGGTAACAAATGGGACTCCACCATAGCCGCAAGGTCACAGACAGGTGGGCTCCATGGCAACTGCGGAACCTTCATCAAACAGGTTGTCACGGTTTCAGAATGTTCTTTTGGGAACATTTAAAGGAATAGAGGGCTGCGCTGTGAACCTGTTGTTGCTATGCTGAACTTCTCAAATCGGAGACTCCCCTTATGCTTAAGGCGTCACTCACAAGAGGAAAGCACTACTAATTCTATCCAAGAAAATAATAATATTTTGTCCCACTCACACATTTATTTACAAAAGCAGCAACTCTTTGTTCATTGCTTTGGTCAAATAGGCTTGTTTTTTACACAGTGTTAAAAGAAGAACAGAGGTCTCCATGGGCATTACTTCCAAAATAAAGCAAACGTATAGGCTGCTGCTTCAGATATTACGAAAGCTGTTTGTCTTGTGCAGGGTCATGGGGGTCCAGAGCCTATCCTGAAAGTTACAGGGGTAAAGTAGGGAATAGCCCAGGATGGGGCACCAGCCCATTGCAGGGCACACTCACAGACACAGATGCACAGTTTGGCAGCTGAAATTCACCTTGAAATGATGTTGAACTGTGAGGGGAATCCGGAGTACTAAAGAATAACACGGGGCGAGCATGTAAACTCCACACACAGAGCCAGGTCAGAGACTTGAACCACAGTCTCAAACATGTGAGGCAACAGCGTGAACCACTGCACCAACACACTGCCCCACACCAAATCTGAAAGGTCAAAATTAGTCTACTAATAAGAGGGTAATAAAGGCCCTAGGTTTTAATTCTAATTCCAAAGTGGGACAAATTTCCCATATACTTTTCATAAAAACACAATTAGTGCACTGTAATGCTGTAAACCTGTCTGTGAGGCATGGCCAATTTATGTGACTTTTGATGCCACCCGACCTGCTGTGGCTGCAGTGCCCTTTACGCTGTGCATCATTTTCCAGTGAGCAGGCTTACTGCATATTCTTGAAGCTCCAACCTGGTGGAATCAGGTTAGATATTTATCACAAATAAGCCTTTGAAAGAACCTTTGCTGTCGGGAGCTCTCCCGCTCGGCTGAATCGTCCTCCCTGGAGATTCTGGGCCTGCCGCATCCTTCATGTTTGGTACCCGAGTGGCCTGTATAAGAGGACAGCCTGCGGCCTATCGCTCTGGCTCCGTGTTCAGTAACTGAGCAATTGAGATCGTCAGGGAGGGAATAATCCTCTGGCTGGGTGCCGTACATGTCCAGTCGCGGCATTATTTGGGATTACCCAGCATGGGGCAGCTTTCTCCTCCGGAAGAAGGCCGTCTATCACTAGGTGTAAGCCTTCGCATCCATTGCGGCCCAGTTAATGCCTTAAATGGCATTTTAAATTACATTAGCTGAAGCGGAGTCCAGCACCGCAGGGCTACTGGCAGGTGGGGGGGGGTCAGGTAATGACAAACAAACCCAGTTCAGCCTTCTGTCACCATATAATTCATACACAACGTCCCACGAGACCCCGTCCATCGCAAAGGTGCAGCAACCATGCTCCTAGCCCAGATAAAAACACCAGGAGAAGAAGCCGTTTGATTTGCCGTGACGGTAGGCCAATGAGGGGGGGCATGGTTCTAGGGAATACAAGAATGTCTTGTCCTTGGCTCCCTCTACACTCCCCCCTCCCTCCTCCCCAAGAAAAGAAGCCATCTGCTCTGACTTCAGGATCTGCTGCACCCCCCATGGGAGGGGTAAAATGTTTTCTACCCGGGGATGGACCTCCCACTGATCATGACAACTCAATGAATGGTGACAGTGGTGCATCTCCAAATCTGCGGCATCAGTTCAGCAATCCATCACAGCTCTGTGAGAAAACACAACACTGCCCTACTTATCAGGGTAAGAGATGGCGCTCGCCACTTAATTATCCATTCTTCGAATTAGCCAAAACGTTATTCATGCACTTGTATCCTACTCACAGTGAACCAGGTTGCCTCACAGCTGGAGCAACACATAGGTATCACTTCAAATCACATAGGGCTGTTTATAGAGAAGGCGACTGTGTGACCGTGCTCTCCTCTCCTCTCCGCAGAGCAGCTATCTTTTATGAAAGCCTGACTTGGCAGCTTGTGAAGGGCACCCTGGTGTTCCTGCAGATTTCCATGGTAATGCACCTTCTACCGGATGCAGCTGTGTCTCCTGGGACGGACATCCCCCCCCCCCCCCCGCCCCCCCATTTACACATAGTTCTTTTTCAATAGAAACAAAAATGATCTGTTTTTGCAATTCTGACTGTATAGTCAAGTATATATATATACATATATACAGAGAGAGAGAGAGAGAATAATGAACCTGTAATTGCCATTTATAATTTATGTGTGGGCTGCAACTGTGACACGTATGTGTTCTATCACCCCAGGGTACATTATTGGAACTGGAAGTTGCTGGTTTTGGTCCCATAATCCATTTTTTGGTTTTGTCTTATAGTCCCACTCTCCAGGTCACCATTTCCTGGTTCCAGTTCACACCAATCATCCGTAACCCGAGTCTTCTTCCAGGGCACCTTTTTCCAGAGCCACCTGTCCAGTCAGCAGCCCCAAGTCACGACAGATTCCCATTTCCTGTGGTTTTTCTGCCCAAAAGACTCAGGGGTTGTGGGGCAGAAAGCCTGCTAGTGTGGGTGGGACAGTCTTATTCAAGGTGCTTCAAACCCTGGAACAATAAAACACGTTTTAAGCTCCTCGACTCCAGTTCTGACCGAAACTTATTTAGTTATAGAATATTTTCTGGGGGAAAGAAATCCAGGAGCCAATCTGCACAGAAGAGCTCTGTGTTAATATAACATTTTGCAGCACTGATCATTTCATCTTCTAGCTGCGCAACTATGACTGCTGCTGCGCAGCCCTGACTGACACTGCGCAGATGTTCTGCACGTTAAGGGTGCTAATTTGCTGGAAAACAGTGGAACGGCAGCCGCTCATTAGGCACGGCGCTCTCTGTGGGCGTGTGATCAGCATCGACAGTCGCGCTGGCAGACTCATTCTCACCTCCACACTACTCTGCTACACTTTCTGGCTCCCTCTGGAGGAATGGCACAACTGTCTGGGGACAGGCGGGTCCTAAATCAAGACAAAATGGACTTTGTATTTAATATATGTAAATCCAAAGATCAAATCCAAATTCATTCATTCATTAAAAAGATTTAGTTTCAGTTTCTGCCAGAATCCGGTGTATTCCCTCAAGTTCCAGTACCAAAGAACTCCTTTGTAAGACTGGCAGGGGGCGGAATGTTCTGGAACCAGCTGGTAGACAGATGACAAATATGCTCATTCAGCTGGTGCAGAGACCCTGATGTCTGACTCGCCCTTTGCGTTACCCGTTGTCTCTTTTGTTTTTGGGTGTTTCCATTGTGTTGACATTGAAACCACTGTCTTCCATCATTGCCCCTCCCCACTCATCCGCACTCCCACCCCCTGACCTTCTATCCCAATCCTGCCTCACACGCCTGTTTACCATCCAGCCCAGAGTGAGTCCTCCACCGTTCCCCGGCACCATTGATACCACAGTTTAGCGTGACGTGACGCAGCACTCCAAGCTGTTCCACTGGGGAAAAAAACATGAAATTCTTGTGAAACACTGGGAAAACCTGAGGCGCTCTCCTCCCCCAGTGGAGAAAGCACCGAGCAGCATGCCAACCACACACATGGTAGACAAACCCAGCGCCCCCGAGAAACAAATGCCACACATTAAGATAGAGCGAAGCCCCCTCATGCACCCAGCCCTGGCTGAGGTAGCTCTGCTTCATGGCTGATGGCTGCATCGGTCGCATCCAAAGCCAGGCTCAGATTGTAAACATCCAGCCTCTAATCTATGACGCACTCAGAGCCCATGTTTCTGTCATATAGCAGCATGCCCACTCACGCAAAACAGTGGCACTATATTATCTACAGCAATTCACCACACAGCCTGAAAAGGAGGCCAGCATTGTTAGGGTAGATAAACAGCGATGGCCTGTGCGCACGCAGAGAGATGTTTCTGCATCCTGACCACACACTGCATGTGTCCATGTGGATATCTCTGAAAGCCTGCCGTAAGCCGGCAAACAAGCACATGAACTTGAAACATCTGGCAGTCAAATAAACACTATTAAAGTTTTATTAAAGTTACTGCGCTGTAGCAAAGGGTACCTCGTACCATTATAAAGTCCAGTTATGATCTAGAGCTGCTCTCTCTGCATTTTGTCATTCAGAGAAGGGAGGGGGACTATTGCAATAATTCAGTGCACCTACACCTTATTTAGCTGGATCTATATTCAATTCAGTATTTTTATATAGTGCCTTTCGCAACAGAGTTGCCCCAAGGCGCATTGCATGGGTGTGTTGTGATACATTATAACACCAGTAAGACAGAACAAAACAAAAACTGGGAAAGAAAGAAAGAAAGAAAGAAAGAAAGGCAGGCAGATGACAACGGAGAATAGGAACCACAAACTTCCAAGTAGGGAGAAAAAAACCTCTGGGGGTCCAAGGTCAACTGGCTGCCGAACCCCCCGCCCCGGGGATGCTAACATTACTGGTAAAGAATGAGTGGGCTTGCTTGGTAAAAGAAAGGTGTAAACTGTGGTCAAGAATGGTCTGATTTCTCTTTCACCCTATCAAACCTAGCCAGACTGTGATGCTCAGTCTATTCTCTGTGCCTGTCCCTTTGTTTTCTTTATTAATGTTTTAACTGTACATTGATGACCGGTAGCTGACAGCCTTTTTTCCTGTAGACAATGGCTCACTTGCTCTCCTCTTTTCTGCAAATGATCTCCTTCCGCACTTAGAAAAGGACACATATACCCAAGTGCCACCAGGGAGTGTGGGGGTGGGGGCGGGCCCACGAATCATAACAGAGCAATGACATACATTTCTGACTGCGCCGCACCACAGTGAGGCAGCAGACTAACAGGAAATGGGACCATCTTCAGAGCAGGAATTGCCTGCAGGACATGTTGGCTCAAGATCTATTTTCAAACAAATGAGTATTTGGGAAAAAGGCTGAGGAAAGTCAAGTCTGGTCACTGACAGCAAGGGTCGTTTCAAAGGATCCCATATGCTGAGCGTGCCCAGAACCCATGATCTCTGCCTCTTCCTCTTTTGACTTGTGATGAGTCAGTTCCTTGTGCTGAGATCACAAGTGTGGTATCCAAGGGCCCAAACCACCTGGCAGTAGCACTATAATCTGTCAAATGCCAGCCCACTGACAACCACATATCCTGTTCTTACAGAAAGTCAGACTGCTGCCAGCTTTATTTTTTTGTACGTGCATTGCCCCTGACCATAGAAGAATAACTTAATTTAAAAAGGCCATTTTTTCACTACAAAGAACTCCGTAAAAGGAGATGCCCGACTTCCCAGAATGCATTGGGAGTATTGTAAACAGACACAGATTATTGGCAGGTGAAAAAAAATCATACAGTTCAAAGTTCGTATGACAGCTCTGACCTTATGTTTTGCTTGACATATGTCAAGTCAGTCTCTAGTTATTTTTACTAGAACAAAACAGTATTATTAGACCTCACTTGATGTCAGCATTCTTTATGTGATTGCCATGGTATTCGTTTTGGAAGGCGTCCAGTTCTCTAACAGACGCAGATTCACACATTTATGGCAAAAGAGTGGTATGTTTGCTTGGATAATCTAGGGAGCTGGCCTTGTGGGACCCGACTCTCTAATGCTGCATAAATCTAAAACCCTTGTCATTCTATGTAACTATGCTGTAGGTCGTATTCAAATAAAGCAAATGTCTCACAATGAAATTTTTATGAGCAGCAGATTAGAAAACTGGATTTAGATTCAGAAGGATGAATTAATATTTCAGTATGGAACTAATTTTTTTTTCCAAAACTAAAAACCCAGGGCAAAGGAGTCAGTTATATGAAGATTTGGGGTAGGATTGAACCAGAAGGTGTATTTTTTTTCCAGTATTAGATACAAACAGCTTCTGTCAGAGTGCATTGTATCACTTTGGTGTGAAAACAATGCTATTTCCAGTAATAAAATTGGTCTCCTTTTGTTTTATTGAGCGTGTGAGAAGCTTGATATGCTTCATGGACTTTCACTAGCTGGCTAGTAAATAAATGCTATTTATTTTTTTGCAAATAAGGACACATCAACAGAGATGAACCTCTCATCTGCAACTCCCTCAGGGAGTTGCA
>JAODLD010000144.1:587566-619070 GCA_026781065.1 Mormyrops boulengeri
AAAGGGAGCTGATCACCCGACATCAATACCCAACCCGAATGGCGGCGAGTCCCACCAGCAGTGTTCCAGCATCTAATGAAAATATGTGTATGTGTTTCTAGAACAATACAACCATGTATGATTGTAGGTAGCATCTAGCATCACATTAAAATGCCAGTTAATAGCATCTTACTTGACATGTGCTTTATAGGACGCAATACAAATTCTAACTATTAACATAACAACAGCAATAACATTATCAAGAACAACAATAATTTTGGTGACAATAATCCATATTAATATTGTCACGCTTATGTGCTTAGGTGATATTTTCGTCTCTATATAACTGAATTAGTCCATGAGAGGGAAAAACGTGAAGTCAATTCCAGAAGTGCCATTAATATTTGGCGTCAGAACACATCTTCATAAAAACTGTGGATACAGGCCTCATCCAAAACAGACAAATATTGAAATGCCAGCCTCGTTTAAATAATCAAATATACACTCTTCCCAGGTTAAAAAAGCCTAACTTGAAAATCTTAACCAATTGCGTAATATCGTTACGCAATTGGTTAACTATTGTAGTAATTTAGGGTATTAAATAGGTTAGCGGTGATCATATTCTATAATTAACTGCTCAGTAGTTTAAATTTCATAACATTACTAAACAAATTCAATTAAATCAAGTTATTGTTATTATTATTATTAATAATAATAATAATAATGTTGTTGTTGTTGTTGTAAGAAATGTACACTTCCGTTACGGAACATTTATCTAGTGTATGTTGCATGTTGTCTAGTGACATAAAGTATCATTTAGTTTGCTGCAAATCCATGATGCAAATAGCCTGATTATGTCCATGAAACATTGTGTCACAGTCCTAATCCACCTGTACACACTGGATTACAATCCATCGCCCTTCCTCCAAAAAGAGGTCTATACTCTAAAACACGCTGATCTCTAAAATCAAAGCTTTCCGATAGCGATGCTACGACGCCTGCAGATGAAAGGACCAGGCTGAATATGTCTGAAGTTCCTGAGGTGAGCGATCTCCGTCCATGACCATGAACAAGTAGTACTGGTAGTACTGGAGTCAGGAGGGCTCCCCGTGACTCTGAGCAGGATAGGCAGTTAGAAAATAGATGGATGGATGGATGGATGGATGGATGGAAACAAGAATGTATTTACTTCACCAATGAACTGACGTCAAATACTAGGGCAGTCTGTGACTTGCAGACTTCCACTGAAAAGCATAAAGCTTGCGGTTTACGATTCGGTATGGTAAGTCAGGCATTAAAAACATTCCTCAATATACGACTTTTTAAATTCATTTGGCATAAATATTAAATTTTAGCATACACGTACATGACAAGGCTAATCTTGTTCTTTCCCGGTGCTGCCGATGCTTCCCACCTCCATTTCCAGCCGCTTTTGCAAGACGAAAGGAGTGCTTTAGTTAACGAGGAATGATAATAGTATAGAAAAAGCCCTGGTCGTTGCCATAGTGCCAGCTGGTCTGAATGCGATCTGACTTACAAACAGGGCTTTTGCTTCGTGCGATTAGTAATATGTGTCTCTGGCAGCAGTTTGATCATCAGCCATTCGTATAAGCACGCCATTGTGGAATACTGTAAACGGGAGATGTCGTATCGCCGAACACTGAAAACCGCGATAGACTAACGGACCGCGACGGTGAAAGGCGATTATTACCTGGAAATCACATCAAAGCAATACAGCGCTCGGCAAACGCCAGCCGCGTTTCCGGTGAAAACTGCTGATGGATGGAATAATTGATAAGCGTCTATGGATGGCTAATCACGTTGGCCTACATATCATGTCCATAAATGAATGCGGCACCCGGAGAGAATCTCAAAGTGCGTTTGGAGTGAACAAACATTAAGTGCAGCCCCTTGATAATCCAAGGTTTTTTTTTTCCAATTCGTATGATTCTGTTAAATGTAAAACTGATGAGAACAATGCATGCCATGCAATGGTTGCTAATGGCAACGTAGCGAGAGCAACCAATGAATGCGAGAGAAGGCTTAAGTCATAAGAAATCAGCCTTTTCATCACTAACTACTTCTCCTGACTTTTAAATGTCGGCATGCACTTTTAAAGTTATATATTCACACATGCTTGGTCTAGGTAGGTACGTCTGATGCCGGTTAATAATTACATAACGAAGGCCTATGTCCATCGGTTCATAACGGTGAGTATAAAGCATAAAATGCATACCTAATAATAGTACGTAGACACGTAGTCATGGGAATTATACAAGAAGCAGATTTAGATCATATGAATTATGGAGTTTTGCGCACCAAATAATCAACAGGATAGGAAATTCACACTCAGATAAACAGGCTACACAAACACATGCAGAAACTCAGATGCCACTGGAATGTTCAAGTAATTTAACAGTAAAAGTTTCCCAGGTTACAGGTCATGTGTGCTTTTAATGCTTGATCTCCAAAGAGAGGGACCGCGTGACCCGCACGCTTCTTCCAAGATACTTACCAATCTAACTCGAGACACAAACATCTACCTTCCAGAAAAGCTCTGCCTTTCTCTAAATGGCAAAACTACAAGGATTGAAATTTTAAGTAGTTTCATTAGTCAAAGTCATTTGAATTCAACCCGTAATGCTATGTCAACATTTTGTCTGTTAGTTTGGGAATAGGATCATTTTAATCGACAACTGATCTGAGCCTATGTAATTTGTAATTTCAATTGCAGCTACATGCATTTAACAGGGGAAATAAATTAAGAAAAAATAATGTTTCATAACATTTTATCAAAGTTATCTGATTCATTAGGTGACTTTAGTAAAATGATTTATTTTCCTTTGCTACATAGTGTGGTGTGTAAAATACAAAGTATTAGTGAAAGGCAGGCAGTGTTGTGTTTTAACGATAATTTCTGTAATCTAGAAAAAAGGAATAATGAATAGTGAAAACAAACCCTGGCATAAAACTAAACGGAATTAGATAGATAGATAGATAGATAGATAGATAGATAGATAGATAGATAGATAGATAGATAGATAGATAGATAGATAACTTTGGTTGGTTGGTTGGCTGGTTGGGTGATAGCAGACCGTACGTGTTTGTTTAGTAACTTCATAATTTTCACCAAGTGTTCTCAGGCTACCTCGACATGACAGAATTTACTGTTTTCTTAATTTTAACTCATATTTGTTACATATTATTTCTTGATTTAGTCACATGATAGTGAACGACAGTACACCTGTAGCTTAAATCTGGCCACCTCCGTTAGGCGAGTCCATATCATACACAAAAAACGAGGATACTGATGGGGTCACGGCAACACGTAGAACGGGAAGTGCAGCCGTAGCTATGGCGTCCAAAATAACTTAAGCACATAGGAAAAAACTGTTGAACGCCACGATAAAAAAATACATTTTGATGTACATAATTAATTTGTGAAGAAAAATGTTCTTACCAAATCTTAAAACATGCGGCATCCCCCGAGAATATCCCACACATAGTAATAGCAGCAGAGAAAACCTAACGGTGCACCTGAAGCTCACATTAGTTATCAATGGGGAGGTAATCTTCATGGTGTTTGTATAATGCACAGTGTTCATTCCTCGTATCGTTAGATTCCCCGAAATTCTTCTGTTGACGTTAAGCAGGGTTACGGCCCAGGCGCAGGATCACGGCATGGTCACTTAGAGATGAGGGCATATGCTTCCCAAATCCATTAGCAATCCCTGCATGTCCCCTCTCTCACTGCGCCAAGAAACAGCCTTCCGATTCAAGGAACGGCGGGGCATCCATGTTAGACTGTGCAAATCCGAAAGAAATCCATACGCGGGGGGTCTGAAAAAAGAAGGGAAGAGAAGCGTTAAATATCCAGACTGGACCGCCACGAAGAGGGGGAGCGCGCAAAGGCAGAATCGCAGGATCAACCTATAAGGCAGCTAGTTGTCTGCGCTCCCCTTCTACTGCACTGCTGCACAGCTTCTGACGTAGAGCCAAGATCAGTGGGCGCGCGAGAGAGAGCAAGCGCGAGGAGAGTTTCCTTTTCTGCTCGTGCCACTGACCACAGAGCGCTCCCGATCCCATGTTATCCATGCAACTATCCTTCAATGTTGCGCCCTAGTACAGGATGCAACGTTTCTATAATTAGAATTTTCCTGTAGCGGGGGAGGGGGCATGCCTTTGGTGCTATAAATATTCATCTTCGGATGTCCACAATGTGCAAAGACAGTTAGGAATTGCACACGATTCATTTTCTGATAATGTCTATCCGTAAGCCAGCAATGCTTGCGGTTGTCATAGTCAGAGACTTGTAAAATAGCCATATATTAATAGGACTAACAATATCACACCCATACTCAGTCGGGAAATTGAAAGTCATCCAGAAAGACTTGGGCGATCCAGAGGAGCAATTCATTTACAGCCTTATTGATCCACAGCGGGTAAAGCGCCTTGTGTACCTTTCCACGGAGATTATAACACAACTCAGTGTTGTTATAAATACTGAACCTGAAAACAATAAGCTAATTAACATTAGTGTCATTAATAGCAGAAACAGAAGTGATTCTGGTTTGTGATATCTTCCCGGAACATATTTAAATAAATAACAATTCTCATTCTAATGTTAAAAGAAAGAACAACAGTTAAAAACATGCAGATGGCAGAAATGCGTATTTGCAATGTGATTTGTAACTGCGTAGCGGACAGGTGTAATTGAAGGATGTGAGACCCGTTAATGAACTTCATTTCTTCCACTGGTTGTTTTTACTGAATTCTTTTTCTTTAGGTTGTGATAACTTCATCTAGAAAATTATCTAAGGGTGAATTATTCAAAACTACTACAACGTTGGCAGAATTCACACTATTGTGTTTTATTCACACAATGTCTTATATTTTTCCAACGTCCGTAGCTTTGAAAAGAACATCCAATTTCTAGTAACTTAGCGCAATTATAGTTAGCGATATTGTTTAAAGAGCTTCTACACTGAGTCGAGAAAACACTGCTCGTCTGAGGCATGAAGCAGTGAAGCTAGTTCATGCACAGCACACGATTACAGCCCATCGTCAGCGTCGCTCTCCAAAATGCTTCTACTTTGTTTTTTCTTAAGTGGCTTTTGAGATTATAAACCATGTACAAAATGTTAGTGTGCAGTGATATCGTTTATGAAAGTTCTCGTAAAAAACACGGCTTATCTAATCGCCCGCACAAATCGCTTCGTCGTTTATCGATTACATCTAGATTTCAGCACCACGGAGAGCAACACGATGAGGTTTGTGGCTTAAAACACGCAGGGAAACTGTACGTTTCGGTTTGTTATTTATATCCTGCTCATAGTAATAGATATAGTACTTTTTGAATATGCTATAGCAATATTAAGCAACCCCCATGTGAAAGCTACAGAGCAATTCGTCATTGCTAAAATACAGCAATAAGAGCATTAAATCAATGTTTACCACAAGTCATTATGAAGTGATTTCTGAGATTTCATTATTTTATTATACTCAGAAGCAAAGAGTGTGCTCTTACGCGGTTCAGTCAAATTTTATTCCCAGGATGAAGAACCTCCTGACCTATCACTGAAAGGTAGACAAATGCCCATAATGAAATCAATGACTCCGAGTACAAATTTCCCCCCATTGAATACCCGATATTGTCGTTATCATGCATGAATATAACTGCTTGGACGTTATTTTTCATGCCTCGACTTGTGAAGGGCAGGCGATTTGCACTTGGCGTTTGTCCTCCGCGTCCATGCGTTTAAATTATATTCTTGCAGTTTCCAGGATATAAACAATTAAAGTGAAATAAACATTATTCAAAATAATCTGAAAACTATATACCCTACTTGGTGTAAAACTGTGAAGGGATTTACTCCGATGCTAAGAAACCTATATTGATAGCCCATTTTTTTGAGAAGAATAAGCCTTTAATTTAACTTGTGTGTCGGGGGGTGCCATTCTCTGGCAGTTGCGATGTTAATTCTTTATCAAGCTATCTTCACGTGGACTATGATGGTTATCGCATTTTAATGACCGGTTTCCAATTTCAATCTATGGACTCCACAAAAGTAGCGTGAGAATTGAATGTCGGTTTATTTGTGCAGTTTGCCCGCGACGGACCGCAACACCGGCTCATAAACTTGATTTAAGGCTTTGAAACATCCCCATTACGTGCCCATCGGACGGAGAATTTGCATGCATTAGTCGTCGGAGACTTTTCACCAGGGACGATTGAACGTTATGTCGGGATTATTCACACAGCGAATCGCGTTAAAGCCACTGACAACAGGAATTTGTTTGCATGCATATAATAACCTTAACATAGGAAGCCTACGAACCGAAAACATGGCAAACAATTGAATTGGATTGCATTTCAAATAGGAGTTGCGAAACGCGATGTCACGTTTGTATATGGTCATTAGTTAATAATCTTTGGCTTCTTAAGTTTACTGACAGCAAAATATGCAATGCGATGCCACACAAGGAATTTTAAAAAAGAAAAGAAACATTACTCACTGTGGAGCGATCCGAAATGAGACGGTGCGGGGATGGATTCTTTCCCGGCGCGATGCTCGCTTTCTCGCAAATTCCGAAGTAATACTAATGTACACACAATTTTTAGAATAGCACAACACTTGAACATTCCATTTAAACTCTCCTGTTTTCAGCTGCGTTGTTTTTCGGGTAGCAAATCCTACGATTAATATTTAGAGTACAACCAAAGTAACGGTAATCGAAACGCGTGTAATAAACTTTTAAAAATGCACTCTTACGTTGGAATATCTAGTCCGAATGAGCCGTGAAGGGCCAAAAGAGCCAGAGAAAGTACTTCATTTGTTCCAATAGGAAAGCAGAGATCGCTCCTACAGACTCCCGTCTCTACACGATCCGGCAATGGAGAAGACACGCCTCCTGTCGGCGCGAAAGAGGCACTGCTTAAAGCAACAGGGGGTCTGCAGTCCGGCGGATCTTCTCAGCCGATCTGATGGATAGCATAAGGTTGCTCACTACACGTATACTTTTCTTTGCGTAGTGAATGACTTCTGTCTCAATATCCCATGACAACCAATGCATTGTGAATCCGGCTCCTTGTTCCGAGCAAGCAACCCTGAATAGGAGGCTGACTTGAAAGGAAAATATAATATAATACTGTCAATAGTAACATTAATATATCTGTATTTTTAATACCCTGATCAGTGAGTGTATCAGTGTCCGTTGGCAGTGTAGTGAATGTTGAATGTTTGTGCACTTGATTAATTATTTATTTGCAGAAATGTCCCAACTAACGACAGGCGCAGGTGTTACACAGACATTTCTACGCGTTGCATATGCTATATGTAACATTTTCAGAACGCGGCAGAAGTAGTAGTGTAGTTCTAACACTTCTAAGTTATAAACATGTATGATTTTGGTGCCGTTGCTTTCAATGGCCTACGTGTCTGTTTTTAAACGATGTGAGATTAAAGTAAATCATAAGTTTAAGATCACGAACCATTCATGTAAATCTGTCAAAAAACTGCACCTTAGTCCTGCTCAACCAGTCATGATGCTAAGTGCGCAATTTAGAAAGCAAGAGGCACGCGCTGGCAGCATTAAGATCGTCCTGCGGCGAGGGCTTGTGAGGGTGATGAAAGTGATCTAAGCTGAACGGGTGACGAAATGAAAGGGATCTTTGATACGGCTCTCTCAGTGAGCCGCATAAAGACTGCGATTGTAGGGGGGTAAAATACTGAAAGGCAGCCCTGTGATCCACGACGAAGAACTATCTGAAGTGCGTGTGCTTGTTGAAACGATATTAATTCTCATCCCAAAGCGTACTTATCCATGTATCGTGTGTGTCTGCATGTACTGTTGCACCGTGTGCTTGCATGTCTTGTAGTTCTGTGTGTGCGGTTTCATTCCATTGCTAGGAGCTCAGTTGCTTCAACCTCTCTCTTTAATTACAGGCAGTCTTCCATGTCTTGGAGAAAATTAATTATTCATCTCATCTGTCAGTGGAAATAATACCTCAGCCCATACAACCACACACAAAATCAGACTTCTTACACAGGGGTTATTCTACAAAACAAACAAACATACCATAAATGGAAAATCAGACTTAGCTGTATTGTTATTGTTGTTATTCTGGCTCTTGTTGTTGTTGATGCTGTTGTTGGCATGTGTATAGCATGTTACATATATAGCCTATACTGTAACTGTCATTTTGATGATGGAGAAAGTTGCCAAATGCTCCTAAGTAAAATAATCACTAAAGAGCTCCCAGTGGTGTCAGAAAGAGATGTGCGTGTGTGTCGAGACCGGTCTCAAAACGTAGACCAGCTTTTGTCTGGCTTCGCAGCCCCTCTCCTCCCCTATCCCTCTCACATCCGGTCCTGGGGCACATGTCACTCTTTGCCACAAGAGGAACACTCTACTTTGAAGTAGGTGACAGGACACTGGTTTTGGGCCTGTATCACAGAGCCGGATTCCATGCATAGCTGGATGACTTTAAGGCTAATCAGCCATACGTCTGGTCTTACGATATAAAAATGCTGGTTTACTTCGTAGCAGGCTACATCACCATGGTAACTCATGCTACACACCATACTTGCTTGTGAGCAGGTTAGCTTTCAGGATCACATATCTGAAACAGTGTTTGCACCAGTCAAAGAGAAGAAGTCAGTATGTTACCTGACGCTCTAAATGAGTTTTCCCAAACTCTCAAAATGGCTTGTCCGTGAGAATCCTGTGGCTGTGGTAAATTTAGCTGTATATTCGATATTCGGTCTTCCGGCTGTAATATCTTTCAACAAGCAAGCCAGGCAGTTTTTATTCACTGATCTTTGGTGTCCACAGGCAGAGATGCGCACCGATCATATTTGTGTTTCGAGCCCTTTGACTATGTGTGCTAAATCTTATTAATATCTATGAAAAGATACAATGTATGCTGTTGCGAGATATTGGTTAAGCATTTTGAGTTGATAGCAACTCTTGCACGTCCCTTGGTTTCCCAGATTAGGCCTACTTTACGGGTAAATTTTAATTAATATCTCAGTGTTCACATAGGTACTTCATGTTCAGTAGCTGGTGGTGAATGTACACAGTGGAATTATTAATTGATATGTATAAAAATGTATAATCTGAAAATCAAGTGGTGTGCATTGTCGCCCATGGTCCATCGTCTAAAGCACATTTTGCTGGACATGCTTGTCTTATTAAGTTTTATAGATATTTAGTCCATTTATTCTACCCTTTGCACTTTAAATGGTGTAATTGTGAATGAGCATAGATGTCGTTCTAAAATATGTCAACACCTTTGACATTCCCAACCTCATACCCACACTGTGTGTGTCTGTGTGCATGCGTGTGTGTGTGTGCGTGTCTGTGTGTGTCTGTGTGTGTGTGTCTGTGTGAGTGTGTGTGTGTGATTATGGAAAAAATGGGAATAATTTGTAATGAATAATTACTAAAACAGCAAAGCATATGTTTGGTAATTAAGACAATTATAGGCATTTTCATAATGACAATCACACTGTACGTTTGTATTTACGCAGTCAGTGACCCACTGCAGCAGGCCTTTCCAGCCATGACGGCAACTACAGTGTTGCTGTTCACTGTTACTCTGCTTTTGAATTCTTCATGTTTTACCATAATAATTCTCTCTTCAGCTGCATTGAAATACGTAGCCCTGTTGCAATCCATGCTTGCATGTTTGGCTGATCGTTGCACACAGCACACTTTTATGTGCACGTGCTCGGGAAATAATCTTGGTTTCAGTAAGAAAACCTGGCTGACATAGATTGCTGATATTCAGAGTTGTGACATCATTTATCTGAGATTACATTTGTTTGGTTTTGTTAAGCTGAAACTTATCTTCTAACCCTGACTTTGTTGAACTGGTTTTGCCCTTGGTGTGTCATAACAGGAGGGCAAGCAATTGTGATTGTGAGGATTTTTGGATATTTTCCATGAAAATCTATTCATGAATGAAGTACATTGTTACTATTTTTGTGCGTTTCTGTTATGGTTGTTTCCAGAGTTATGAGGCTCTATCATGGCTTAAAGGCCCTCGGCTGACCAGCACACGACGCATCCCTGCTCTATGTCATGCTTCGGATGTAGCCAGTTTTATTATTATTTCTTAAAATTAAAGCAAGGGAAAACAAACCTTAACACCGTCCTCTGAATACACCGTAGTACCATAGAGTAGGATGTATATGTCACACTGATCATTCTTTTTTCTGCTCCATAGTAGCATTTACAGATTATTTTTAAAACTGTTTTTACTACCTTTTATTTCCATCTCAAAATAACAAGCTATAAAACAAAATTTGCATGACCGTGATGAGCTTTTATTCTACATTGCAGCCCAAGTCAAACATAGTAGGAAGACATAGTTACAGGAAAATCAAGACATCAAAGGGACAGGCGGGGGCAGGCAAGTTGAGACACAGGTATAAAGACAGCAGAGGCAGGAAAAGACAGGGAGAGAGCCACACGACTGGCAGACAAGCGACAGAGTAAGTAAAGCGGTGGGGAGAAAGGCAAAAAAGGACAGGATGGAAGACTGCGATTTCAAACCTGGGATGATATGCCCTTCAGTGAGGTACTTAACCTCAGCCGCTGTGCTAGGAAAGCATTCGTCTGGATGAATAATGTGTGAGATATAAAATTGTGAGCATTACTACATTATTTATTTGTTTTGCAAACAACCTTATCCATAAGAACTTGAATAGCTTGCATTCTCCCATTTATTGAGCTAGATATTCACAGGAGGAATTGAGGTTAAAGGGTTTTAACTCAGGGTAAAAGACGACTGTTTCTCCATCGAGCTGGATGTCGAAGCTATTGCTATACTGCTCGACAAGTACATACAAGTAATTTTGGAAGGTTGGATACAATTATGCATACATCCTTAGGCACTGATGTCATGGTCACATACTCAAAAAAGATGGCCAGATATGAGTTCATCATGCATGTAAATACAGTTTCAACCAAGAAAAGCAAAACAAAACAATAGTTTAGTGCCTGCTAACTAACACATACACAAGCAGGTTGTTACTATGCCAGGTGATAATTCAGAGAAAAAAGACTAATATGTATGCTTTTGCAGACATTCTGTCATGGCAGTCAGGCTGCATTGATGCAGACGAGCTGTAAAAAATGATAAGATGGCCACATTGTTGACAAGAACTGGCAGTATGTCGCCTCTGCTGATTTCCCCCTGGGATCCTAAGAAAGGCAGGACTGAATTTGAATCGTCACGCTTCTTGTACAAGCCTTCCTCACTACTTCAACAGCCCACCCTCTACCATTGCATTGATGTCTTTATGTTTCCATTTAGTTTCCATTTAAAAAATCATGTCACACAAAGGGCTATAAAAGAAATTCAACCCATGTTTACAGCAGCAGCGAAATGAGAAATTAAATTTTTGTATTTTTTTCCTTAAATCGCTGTTGTTTACTTGGTTGAAAAATGCATATACTTGTTATCAAAACAGGTAAAGAAATATAAGTGTAAAAACCATTAAAATGATAATTGAATTATATATCTAAGATAATTTAATTAAAACTTCTTTTAGATTATACATACCAACTTTTTAAAAGTGTTCCCTATAGTATATAAACTTCACATGGAAAAACATAATATTAAGTTATAATAAATCAATAGCAGTAATTAAATACAATACAATTTTAGTTTAAGTAAGTGATTACTGGCAATAAAAATAAATAACCTATAATAAATACTGCTATAGAGATATTTGTTGCATTATGTCTGCACTCAGCCATCTGGATTACCATCACAGCATTCACACTTCTTCTCATTCTCCTTGAATCTTTAGCTGGCCTGTTTTCTTCTCCCTAGTCAGTGATCATAACACTACAGCCACAGGTAATTCTCTTAACAGTGACCACTTACCTCATCTGATATTATTGTGGCAAACACTGGGGTATTAATAGCAACTTCCAGGTTACAAACAACAGCCATTCAAATGCGAACTAAGTACGGATGTGTACTTCAAACTTAATATTCTGTCTGGATGAGGGTTATGGTGGACTTGGACTTGCGCTATTCTTAATAAAAATCTATACCGCTGCAATTTACCCAAAAAAAGTTTACTGTTTGTACAGTAACATTTAAAATTAAATAGGATGAACTAGAACCAACCAGGTCTGGATTAATTTGCCCTTCCCATGTAGCCGCAATGCTGGACTGCAGGATTGACCGTAAGCGCAAGACACGATTTACAAAAGCAACAGGCACAGGGCTGGCCTCGTTAGAGTCACTGGTTACTTTCAGATAAATAGCTATAAACATTATTATAATCTTAATACAAGAAAATCCATAAAAGGCAGCAAGCTGATTTTCATATATATCTGTAGAGGTATTGATTATTGAAGGTGATACATTGTAGAGAATGAGCAATTTTCGAATAAGACTGATGATGCCGGGGTCCACTGGGTGGATCACTGGTAAACTGTACTAAAGGTAAATGGCTGCATTTATGACCCTGCTGTTGTTCTTGCAACATTTTCCAAAACAGCTATTCTGAAGTCAAAAATATCAACTCTATGATGATGCTGTAAAATGTCAAAAATTGCCTATTTCAAGGCTGTGTCCAGCTTTGACAGTTCATGACATGGAGCAGGAGAAAAGCTTTACAGATTGTCATGCTGTCCTTGCCGAAATGGAAAAACAATCTTCCAAGGCACATTTTGGTATGGTTTGCGAAAACCCATAATCACGAAGACCTACTTCCATAACCCACCATGCCAAGTCAATTACACTTAAGGAATCAACCCTGTAACTATTTACACTGTAAAATTTAAATTCAACAGTCTTTTAGAAAATGCAACATGACTGACATGAATGAAATGAAACAGAATCATTACTGTCAAGAAAAATGCTGGGGAATATTCAGATAAGCAAACAATAAATCTAACTGAATAGCCGGCAGTCACTATGCTGAGGAACTTGGGCCTCCGCGTGAACAGGCGTTTATTTTAAGAACGAGCCGTTGCATTAGTGACACGGCAGCGGCGCAATCAGCCAGCAGCTGGAAGTGGTGGGAAGGACGCCGTTCAACGAGGCATCTTTATTCAAACAGGCCATACATTAGCAGAGCAGCTCTTGCAAAAATGACTGCAGAAACGGCACTGCGCTCGATGGCGCGTTGTTCTTAAGGAAGCTGGAGGTCACAGCTTTAAAAGGGAAATCATTTCGCATCCATAAGAATTCCTTACATCTTTCATGTCAATGTGCGATATTCACGTTTCTATGGATGAAACGTAGTAGCTGTGGCATCGCTTAGCTGGAGAAAAACGATAAAACTTCTATGGATGTAATATCTATAAGAATCTATGAACATATTCATCACACATGATAATGCTTCATAAAGTATCATAAACATGACTATAAATATTTATTAAAAGGCATAAAACATTATAGCCATGTTTATTATGCATTATGAATGCGTTATGAAAGCTCTTAAGGGGCAGCATGTGGCTCAGTGGGTTAAGCCTGCATGCCTGTAATCACAAGGTCAGTGGTTCAAACCCAGCCTCTGCAGGTCCTTCAACAAGCCCCATAGCCCCCAGCTCCCTGGGCGCCGCTACAGGTGGCTGCCTTTTGTGGACAACTTGCTCCATAAAAAGAGGGAGGGAAGCATGAGGGCAATTTCCCCATGGGGATTAATAAAGTATCAGTGATTACTATTATTATGCAGCTCTCATCTATAATGCAATATAGATACCTTACAATACCTTTACAATGCAATACAAAACAACCTTAATGCTTATACCAACCATTATAATCCATTACAAAGGCATCTAAAATGCATTATAGACTAGAGTTTTAAGTAGCGTGTTACCAGAAAAACTATTAGGTGAGAAAAGGTGTTTATGAACATGTATGAGTATTAATTGAGAAAAAGGTGTTCATGAATTATGTGAAATAACACCCATTACTTCTAAATTTTGATATTATATAAACACATACAGGTATCTTGGCAATCCAGTGAACTGCAGCTGACATATTTATAGTCATGTTTTTCATTTACAAAGCACCATTTGTAGACATTGAAGTTTGCCCCTGCAGTCAGTGATAAGAGTGTGCAGGTGCTGTTTCACAGAAGCTGGCTGTCACTCGGTATACAAGCTCACATCAAGGTACCTCACTATATGGTTCAACTGCAAATGCCATTCCCAATATCACCAGTTCTAACACCAGCCATTAACCATGCACAGCTCATGAATGAGTGTAGAGTGCTTATTCCTTAATACATTTTCACCATATTCCTTTTGTTCCAGCTAATATTCTTGTGATTTTATATAAATGACAAAATTGATAAACATTTTTTCATACAGTTCTCTGATGCACTGATGTCTTTGTGTTCCTATTTAATTTCCATTTTAAAATCTTGTCAGACAAAGGGCTATAAGGCAAATTCTACCCATATTTACAGCAGCAGTAAAATGAGAAATTCAACTTTTGTATATTTCTTCTTAAATTGCTGTTGTTTACTTAAATTGAACATGCATATACCTGTTATCAAAACAGAAAATTAAGAAATAAATAAGTGTAAAAACCAATAAAATGAGATTTCACTGAATTATATATCTACTCTAAGATAATTTAATTTATATATCTTTTCGATTTCAAATATAGTTTCAATTATATTTCTACTCCGTGCCACTGCATGCGGGACAAAAGACTTGCCAGTGTAAGGCAAAAATGGGTTTTATTAACTGGAAGGGAGTAGGGAAGCAAGGGGACAAAATAAGAAAGCAAGTATGGGAAAGGACAAGGGCAGACTGGAGGAGCAACACCAGTGTCCAGACTGGGGATGACGAGACAAACAGGTATTTATATACTAACAAGGGCCAAGCAACAGCTGTGGCTCATCAGGGCCATGTTAGGGATGAGACAGGAGGGTCAGGCGGACATGACGGGCAAGACGTAACACTCTAAGATAATTTCATTTCAGTTTCATTTAGATTTGACATACCAACAATTCGTATGTACATTTCACATCTGAAAAACAACCCCAACTTTTTATTAGTGTTCCTTATAGTACATTAATTTCACATTGGAAAAACATAATATTAGGTTATAATAATCAATAGCATCAATTAAATACAATACAATTTTAGTTTAAGGAAGTGATTACTGGCAATAAAAATAAATAACCTATAATAAATACTGCTATAGAGATATTTGTTGCATTATGTCTGCACTCAGCCATCTGGATTACCATCACAGCATTCACACTTCTTCTCATTCTCCTTGAATCTTTAGCTGGCCTGTTTTCTTCTCCCTAGTCAGTGATCATAACACTACAGCCACAGGTAATTCTCTTAACAGTGACCACTTACCTCATCTGATATTATTGTGGCAAACACTGGGGTATTAATAGCAACTTCCAGGTTACAAACAACAGCCATTCAATTGCGAACTAAGTACGGATGTGTACTTCAAACTTAATATTCTGTCTGGATGATGGTTATGGTGGACTTGGACTTATGCTATTCTTAATAATTAATAAAAATTAAAAATTCAGATCCAAAAAAACAAGTTTTTTACAAGCATACAGCTAAAATCTAGTCCTGACATTACAAAAATGAATTCAGTTTTGTACAAGGTAGATGGTAGCAAGATATCCATTATGACTAAGGTACAGAGAGACAGGGGCCAAAACATGGACCCACCCTAAATGAATGGGTTATTCTGGCTGAGATCAAAAGCACCCTAACCTAACACAGATTTCAGGTAGTACTGAAGCCTGGGATTGAACTATTGAGAACAAAATTCCCCTTATCCTTCATTCATCAGCTTGTCCCTCTTGTCTGATTCATTTAATTCATTTCATTACTTCACCATGAAGAGCACACGGTAGCATTAGACAATTGGCCCTGGAGAAAAAACAAGAGAATTTAAAGGTGACAAAAGGTAAAAGCACCAAAATATTACACTAAATTGATTGTCCCTTTCCCAATAAAAGCAATAGCTAGCAGAGAAATAATCCCTGATTAAAAAGAGTTTGCTAACCAGGCCTTTGCTTGTTTGATTGCCTTTATGTAATTTAATCTGCCTCTGCATTTCTGTTCTAACACTAGCTGCATTTGGGAATATGCCTGTATGTATTATCAGAACAAGGGTGTCGTTGCACCTGTGAGTGTATGACTGGGACCATTCCACAGTCGCTGTGCAACTGTCACATTAAAATGAGGTCAGACCAAAGATAATGGATCATCTCAATAGCTGTTAATCTGCTTTAGTATCCCTCTGCTACAAAAATGTATAAAGAGAAAATGGATGTTAGTTAATAGCCTGGAAAAAGCACTCTCCTTCTCATTCACCAGGGTTTCTTGGGCCACAAGGATCTTTCTAAAAAAGCTTATTTATGGAACCAATTCAAATCTGAACCTGGATCAGTAGATTAAAATATTAACATGCATGTCCATGCTGGATTGTGGATTTAAACTTAAGCATGTATGTGTACTTGTGTACGTTTGAGGCAGACATATCATACAATGAGTTTGCCTTAATGTCTTAAACATACTGCATGTAAAAATCACATTATTACTGAAAGAAGGATTGTTAATTAACGATGAGGGGTCTCATTCAAATTCCAGGCCTCTTTTACATTAGGTTCGCTATCTTGCTCTGTTTCTCAACAATGATGTAAGATTTGAGTTATGATTTACAGACAAGAGATTTAAAACCAAACCGTGTGTGTATGTGTGTGTGTGTTTCTCTTCAAGAACTGGTACACTGCTGTATTGTACAAATATATTTATAATAATAATAATAATAAATAGCTCTGGTCATCACTTGTATAGGCGGAGTTAAACTCTTAAACATGAACTTTACTCAGTAGAAACTACCAGTGCTTGAGTGATATGGCTCTTATATAAGTGTTACTCATTCCAGATGCTATTATTTTAGTCTGAATATAATATATTATTATTTCAGTGTTGATACCTGATTTCAAAACTCTGAGTTTCAGTTTTCTCCACTACCGTGTAGCAACACATGGAAGGCCTGGCAGAGAAAAAATGCTGACCATCGCAAAGATGGAGGGACCCTGTCACCAGCATGGCCAGATGATCCAGAGATGTTTTATTTTTTGGTTCAGCGGTTCGCGCTGGCCATCTCTGCCTTAGCCATCAGTGAAGAACAAATAAGACCCAGTCCCACTGCTGGTGAATCACTGGCCTCAGGCGACTCATTTAACGTCAGCCTCCATTGAAAAAAAAACACACACACACACAACAACTGCATATAAGTTTAATCACCCCAAAGTACACATCCAGCTCAGAGAGCGAAAACAGATGACACAAGCCTTGGGCTGTTTTATTAGACATGTTCTTCCTGTTGCGTATGAATAATAAAATCAACAATTAACCTCTTATTGAGTACTTAGTATGAGAGAGTTGTCCGTGGGCGAACTCCACGGTAAAGCAGTTATCTCTCTTATTACCATCTGTAAAGACACCAGAAAATTCAATTGAGCATAATATGTGAAAATACTACAGTTATTGACAGAAAAACGCCACATTAAAAACAGCGTGTTTTAGCCGGATGAAGAAATCCATTAACGAAGTCATCAGACATTACCACCACCAGTGATTAAATGCAATTACTGCCAAACTGGATTATTGTTTTCTTAAGGTAAATTTATAAGTAACAGTCTTATTTAAATCTTAAGTACACTGCTGCAATGCTTAATTATTGGTTAACGATTAATTCTGGTCGCTCACCTATCTCTCAATAAATCCCTCTTCTGAGACACATGTTGACCTGTTAAGCTGTGAATAGCACGTCTTCATAATGTGACTAGTTCTTTTTTCTTTCAGCATTAGCCCTAAAAGGGGCCTCAAAGAGTATCTTAGATCTTCTGGCCCAAAAGGCTCAGCCTAGCACTCTGGTTTGTTTTAATGAGATGGAGGAACACAGTGGTGAGTTTGACATAATCTGCTTAAACGCCGGCGTGTTTCAGCTGCAGGGCCTCCGCTTCAGTCATTGACAAACAGCAAGGGGAGTCCATGCAGCTTTTTTTTCTCCTCCCCTCATTCTCTCCCCATCGTGTGAAATTAAAGGTTTCTTCATTGTCCATAATGAGTCGCCCCTGACAGCAATTAGTAGTCTTTAGCACAGAGCGACTTCAGATTAGAGCAGATGAAATATTTTCATTAATATCATGATGGTGTACAGCTTACGGATGAAGAATAACAGTGGATGGCGGTCGAGGGACTTCATTGCATTTTTTTCAGCAGATTGTTATGTGTGTCGCACTATGATGGCTATTTAAATGACACAGACAAGCCAATCAGGACCTTGGGGCGGTCAGAGTGGGAGAGGTTCTAGCCAATAAACAACAAGATCACTCCCCCAATGCACGACTGCATTGGATATTAAATATTAGGCATGGTTACGGCTGTCCATAATATTGGTAATATATTATAAGATACTCTAACAGATGTAAATTTAGCTTTTACTCATTTACCTCAAGTGAAGTTCATTTTAAATGCAGAGCAGCCTCAGTCGCTGATCTCTTTCATAGCTGACATAGACACGTTTTTCCCTTTTCCTTGGAGATTATCATCTACCATTGTGCAAAACTGGACCGTACAATTGATGTTAACCTTTTGCGGTGCAGTGCAAATGAAAATTATGCATAGCTTGCTAGAAATAATTTTGCAAGAGGTGCAATTTAGTACTTTCTTAAGATGACCCCACACTTCCAAAGCTGTATAAAAAATAAATGTAGCCCTTAAAAACATTGAAACTAAACAGAACAGTGCAACAGCTCAAGTGTAGGAGTGTGGAGGACGCAACATAGAAATCGCTGATTTGTCTGAAGGATGATATGATTACCAGAACATCACACACTAACAAAAAGGGTACAGTTAGGGTACAAGCAGTCCCCAGGTTAAAAATGTCCGTTTTACAGACAACTCGTACTTACGAACTGACTACCATAAATACTATTATATTAAATATTCGGGTAAAATTCAAAGGTTTGTAATATCAAACGCACACAGTACTTTGTGACGCTCATGAAAATATCGCACAGCTTCAGTAGTTCATTGGCTTGAGGTACAGTACACTATCGTATGTACTTTGATTATTATTATTATTATTATTTTTCTGACTTCAAATTTGACTTAAATATAGGCTTATGGAATGATCTTGTTCGTAACCTTGGGACGGCCTGTATTATTGCAAGAATAAATGAATCAGTGAGTGAATAAAGACAAAGATAGATCAGTCATAGCTGCCCTGAAAATGTATCACTGTACCTGTGCATGAACTGCGTTTGATTAAGAAGCCTTTTCTCCATCATATAGGTGCAGAAGTTCTGATTCTGACATTGAGCTTTGGACCAGCAGCAGGATTTGGGGTTATGAGGCGAACTTTGATCTTATGCCATGTTGATCAGCATTTCCTCTGTTGTCACATTTGCCTCATTAAATTGTACTGCAATATATAGCACAACCTTTTGGAAAATGTCAAATAATACATATAAAACTGGCTTCATTAAAAAGTAAGACTGACAGAAATCTAAAAAAATAACTTCATCTGCTAATACTGTTTCTAGCAGAAACACGCAAAGGCAATCCTTGTACTCGACTTGACTGTCAAATCCAGGCACAGTTCAGTGATATGAAGCTGCTTGGTGTTAAACCACTTGTGTTGGACAGGTGGTCAGCAAACTGTAGAACAGTGTCCATCAGTGTCTATGAAGATGAGCTAAAAAGTGAATCAATTTCATTGTTACAATAAAAAGTAAACTATTGATATGTGTTCTGAGGCTATCAAGGGAGGGGCTTGCATTTCACATTTTTAACCAATCACAGTGTTCATTGTATGACATCATCACGTTTTTTTCCTCATTTTCAAACTCAAGGTTTCCAGCTATCCAGTCACCCTGTGTGGGGCGTTGTGTATCTCAGGGGGCTAAGCCTCTGTACCTGTCATTGGAAGGATGCCTGTTCAAGCCTTGTTGTTATTATTATTATTATCATGAAATAAAGATGCACCTTTACATTGCTCCATTTAGCCTTTGCAGGTAAGCATATTCCTATGTTTTATATTTATGACATGTCCCTGAACAAAAGGCATACACAATAAACAAGTACTTAAAATCTGTACACCTTGCAGCATAACAGATAACACCATTTTTAATGAATGCGGTGATGTCATAAGGTGAAGAATGTGATTGGTTAAAGAAGTGAGATGCAAGCCCCTTCTTTTCTGACCCAGGTATACTGTATATCAACCTCAGCAAAATCGGGGCGTGAGAGACTTCATCCTTCTCCGATTGGCAGAAGAAGTGATCCTTTCAAGAAATAAGAGGAGAGACAAAAAGAGGGAGAACGGGGGAGAAGGAAAAGTACTCTGTAGGACGGCCAGTTGAAAAGTGGGTATGGAGGAGCAAATTGATAAAGAAGCAGAGCGAGAGGGTGGCAAAATGAACAAGAAAAGAAGCCATTGGGGAAGAGGGATTAAAAGGCTATTGATCGAGCCCCTCAATCATTCTCTCATAATTTGGAGCCGTGTTTAATTCAGCTGTACCCCAAGGAGAGATGGAGAGACAGAGAGAGAAAAGGGGTGGGGTGAGAGAAAGAGGGTGAATTAGATAAAGGGAGGTTCTGAGATAGAAATACCCAGGGGATACTCAGCGATCACGCTGCAAATAATAACCCAGCAACATCTTATTAAGGTTCACTTATTTCACTTCATTCCAGTTATTATAATCCATATTATTTCATACTGCTACTATGAATATGTGTTTTATTATTAAATTGCTATTGTGTATTAATATCACACTGTCACTAATATTGTTCTGTCTGCCAGATTTCATATAGGGTAAAATAATTTGGACTTGAAGTTGAGGGATAGATGCAGATTGGAGGTGTAATGCAAAAGGTGACCTATATATGATTGTGTTCCCTGTAGAAATCATTCTGCGGTTGAGAGAATGGCGGCTTTAAGGGAGTCAAGTGATTGGGATCATTTGTATTGATTAGTTTCACCTGTCTTTCATTCTCCATAAAGTGCATGAATTGGTGTATTCTGATTTCTTTCACCTTCAGTAACCTGTAGAGATGCACCGATCCAATCCAGTATCGGCACCGATCCATGCCAGTTAGATGAATCGGGTATCGGCCATATGTGACCAATCCACGTCCAGCACCTACTTTTCTAGTTTTCGGTAGTTTGTAAAAAGATTGTTCCTATTTCTTATTAAATTGATTTGTACAATCGGTTTTCAGTCAATTTGCCACTCAGTTGATGTGAGCGCAGTGACTTCCGCCTGCTGTGATGTCGCGCGCGTACCCTTCGCAGCAGGAGCAGCGTAAGAACATCGGATAGCAGGGTGCAAATCTGGAAGAATTCTATACTTTTAACTAGTAGCACGGTGATTTGCAATCTTTGTAAAAACAAAGTTTTGAGAGGTAGAAGCAGCATTTAGCGGAAAATCCCACTAAACAAAGTGCACGCAATTGTACGAGACAAGGGAGTAACATGAAAGAAGCAAAGGATGATTTGGGAGTCGCTAGCTTGGGCTGTTTTGCACACTGTCACGCCAAACTGGGGAAGCAGGAGCAGGGAGATGGAGGATCGGGAAATACGGGGTTTAATCGGGAGATAGCAACACAGAACATGAAACTAAACGCAACGTTAATGACAGCACTGGGGAAACACACTCGAACGCGGACTGAAATACCTAGGACTAATGACTACAACAAGAAACAGTTGGTTAACACAGGGAATCCACACGGGGTAGATGAGGGGGCGTGGCACACGGGAGGATCGGATGAGTGGGGCATGACACACAGTCACTACAGTTGCTATTCTCAACCCATGGGTTGCGACCCAAAAGTTCTGAAAGGGTCACGAGGCAGACTTCAAAATGTAAGCATTTTAGAACCAGCAAGCTCCTATGCTGACCCACAATCAGATTTCCCAGGACCAATTCTAGAATTAACCTATATAAGTGGGTCTTGCGTCTGCGACTGCTTAGTGCAAAACTAAACACTCAACCAATCCAAGAAGCCAAACCAGAGATGATTAATTTAAAATTCACTGGCACATCAAATCAGATTTGTGCAATTGGCACTGATTGGCGTAAACTGCAGAGTGCATAGCCTGCTTCATCATACCATTAATTTAAACCTATATTTTATATAGGGTCACGACTGAGCTGGCACGGTAAAAATTGGGTCACAGTGTGAAAAAGGTTGAGAACCAATGTCCTGGAGCTTGTGATATTCTGGGCTCCATTTTCCAGCTATGCAATGTGTGATGCAAAGCGGCTTTGCTAGTTTCATACCAGCATTGCCCATTTTCACGCCATGCGTGCAGGTCGTCAAAATAGTAAATGATTCTGCGCCCACTTTCCGCTCACAGGAGTGGTGTTTTTTAAATGAGGCGTGGCCAGGTGCATTGTCGGTGCGTTGCTGTCTTAAGGAAGTGAAATGACATTGTGCTTTTGACCAACAAAAACCACATCAAAAGTTAGTGGTATATTGTTAAAGCGGCGCATTTTAGAAATGTGCAGGTGCACGATGCTTGTTATTGACATAGATATGCACTCGAAATGCACTAATGGTATTTTATTTAATTTCATTTATATACATTTTATTATAGAGTAGAACTGGTCCTTTCATGTAGTCATACTGACCAATAAAACACCAAAAGAAAAACAATATATATTAAGTACAGAACAAACCGTATCATTAAAAAACCTTTCAAGTTCATTATCAGAATTAAGCATGCACTGTAATTGAAAGGACATTTGGATTGCTGAAAATGCATTTCAGATATTTAGATAAGTCAGGTGGAACATTACAATGCAGCCTTCAGAAGGTCACGGCATTCTTTGTGGCATGTTGTATGTTGTATAACATTGCCATGCGTGACGGATGTCTGTTGGACATAAATGAAGACACATTAGAGGACTTCAGAAGGCATGATGCTGAACTACATATGCTGTCGCCAACAAAGGAGTATACACAGCATGGGCAAGGAGGGATCAGCTGGCAGAAGAGCTGAATCGTCTGTAGCCTGGTAAGGAATCTAAATTGTGAGATGTAGAAAAATAGTAGCCCTATTGTCTTTTGTTTGAACATTTTAAAACACCTTAACACTGCAGGTTGTGTTTTGTTCGAACAAAGATCACACTTTTATTTATATTTTGTGAACTGCAGACCCAAAATTTTAATTAAAATAACACACAAGCATAATTAAGTGCCCGTTCCCAGCCACTGCTCTCACGAGGATTGGACAGGGCATACATAAGACACCGGCAAACGTACACGTCCCAATCGGGAAATACAACTATTAACACATCAGTACAACATAGGGATATTTACAGTACTCACGGGGCATGCTAGGACATGCAAACCCCATAAGAGCTACACTGCCTTCTCCTCAGAGGTCGACCATCCCAGTGACCACCACCCGCAGTCCCCACCTCAGTTCTGACGCAAGTCCCTGGTCCGGTGGCAGCCCTCGTTGCGTCACCTGCAATGACGGGGGCCGTTAGCCCCCCGAGCGCTGGCGTGGCTAGCTGCTGGCGAGTGCTGGTGTGACAGATCCCCCCCGGCTGCTGACCCTTCTTCTTGCGCGGCTTACATGGATCTGGTAGCACATCCAGAGGGTCCTTCTGTCCAGGGAACATGACACCCAGTGTCTTCACCAGCCAGGATCTCTTCTCCAGGGACAGCAAGCGCACGGAGCAACTGGGGATCGCTGGCAGTGCGACCTCCTCCAGGCCCTGGCCCTTCTTTCTCCTTGATTTAGAGGAGCCCTGGTGTTGCGCGCCAGGCTGGTCCTGCTGTGGGGGCTCCTGCTCCTGCAGGAAGTGGCCCTGCTGCTTCGCTAGTGCGCTGCGGTCCGAAGCCAGGTCTCCAGGGTTCAACACACCTCCTCCAGGACGAGCAGCGCCATCTCGCAGCCACGTAATACTGCCTCCGCTGCCTCGGCCAGACACATCCGGGGGCCGTGCTCCCGCTGGCCAGCTTGCCACACAGTCACTCCAGCTCCTGCCACTTCCGCTCCGTGGACTCCCACAGCCGCTCCCGGTCCTGATGATCCTGCTCCTGCCGCTTGTCCAGCTCACGGCATTCTTCAGCTAGCTGGGCACACTTCTTCACGCTCACGCAGAGCAGCCTCTGCCTGCTGCCTCTGCTGGCCATGCTCGCAGCTGGGGTCGCACCGTGGCTCCTCCCCTCATGAGCAGGGAACACATGATGGCCGATGAGTGGCCAGAGTCCACAGAAGAGCCCACTTTCCTCGCTCGATGACGTGGCCATCGCCAATGAGAGTCCAGCTGACTGGCAGGAATGGCTTCAGGGCACATTGTGCGGGTCCGGTGCATCTCAGAAGGAGCCTTCCTCGCTCCAGTACTCTCTGCCTGTCTGCTGGCTGCTCCCGTTCTGGCTTCTGGGCAATAGTGGCCCTTCCTCTCGCACCACCGGCAGACGCGCTTTGCGTCCTTAGTTGTCCTCCTCCTGTGCTGCCGCTTCTTGGCTGCCTCGAGGTCCGCCAGGCTGGAGCAGGCTTGCATGATGACGTTCTAAAGCGCCAGTGAGATCGCTTCCGGCATCCCACTTGTAACACCAATGTAGCCACAGATGACGAGGAGACTTGCTTGCTGGGAAAAACACACTCTTTTATTACAGTCCTTATCACGACTATAATAGGTACCCAATGAGCACCGAGCCAAACACAACAGGGAAACACAGGGAGGTCAGACGCCTAACTGTAAGGTTCAAACATGGTGGGAGATTTATACAAAGCTAAGTACATGCCAGGATCGGACATAAGACACAGGCAAACATACATGCCACAATCAGAAAATACAACTATTAACACAACAGTACAACAAGGGGCCATTTACAGTACTCCCAAAGCATCCTGGGACATGTAAACCCCACTGGCACTACATTATAAAGTATAAGGTGTGTGAGTGCGTGTTTGTGTATGTGTGTGTGTGTGTGTGTGTGTATATATATATATATTTAAATATTAAAGTAAGAAGAGCTCAGTAGTTGTGTATCAGAATTGGACTGGAACTGAAAAATGTGGATCGGTCCATCCCTAGCGACCTGAATGTGAAAACCCAGCCCTAACACTGTACTCTCCTCCTCCTAATCAGTTCCCCTTGCAGTCCCGATGCTTTAGTTCAGCTTTTCGCCCAACCCTGCCTGTTAACCCAACACATTATCTCCGCATTTATTAGTCCAATCCCAGTCACCCATCTCTGGCTATCCTTGAACAATATTGCAAACAAAACTGCTTTGCTCTGCCAAGTCACCATAGCACACGCTTATGTTCCCACCTGGAGAGACAATCAGCCTGTATTTTTTCTGCACCCCTGTACCACAACTTCAGTTATCGTGTTCAGACCCTTGCTTATGGAGATGAGGTTCAACATGTCACAGTGTTCCCTTACTAAGAACAATTCATGTTTATACAACAAGGACTGGTGACACCTGCTCACATCCCAAAGAGCTCAATCTTATCACTAGTTAATGACTTGGAATTACTTAAATCTGGACTTTAATTAGTTCTGTCTTCATAAGTTTCTTGATCCATTACGGATCCAAACAGCCAATCTTGCATCATTGGGAATCCTCAGGTGTCTCAGGGTGTCATGAAGACACAGATTATATATCAAGTCACACTCAATCATATCCAGAAATGGGCACAAATACATCAAAAAGTACCTTTTTACAAATTAGACATACTTGCTAGCACCAAATCAGCATCTTTCCTTGGATTACTGGTCATGGGAAAAGGAAGTTCACAACAAGCAAGCTGGGCCCAACAGGATGGGTCATGTCAGTACCTGTGTCGCCTATAGGATTGACCAGCCCTGGGTCATTTACTTGCATCTAACCAGAGGTGATAGTCTGTAAGCCAGGTGATGAAGGTTCTCAAAATTACAGAAAATAAATAAAATCATATATTTCATTAAGTATTTGAAACATTTTAAACGCATAAAATACATTCTCTCAAAGTTATTTCTTACAAATTACATCTGATTGTTTTTCCGTCCAGCAAAATACAAATTACAAAATGCTGAAAAGTAATTAAATACATATTGTAAATACATTTAATTAAATACTGCCCTTCTCTACCATGATGGTGTGTTATAGTGCTGTGGTACAGCAATGGTGCTGGTGAAGAAGCAAAGGCAGGCGACCAACTTGAAACTTGTGAAACTGAGCACCATAAACCGCTCTGACCATTTTATTAATACGGTACAGAAAAAATACTATAATAATACTTAAATAATGTCAAAACGGGGCATAAACCTTTTCGTAAACCTTTTCCAGTCACATAACATAAAGAAAGTGCGAGACTGTTCAGATACTGAGATGCCTCTGAGAGCACATCTTGTTCAGACTAAGACACTCAACTCCCAAGTACAACACTGAGTGTGACGAGAACCCAGAGAGGTGTGGACACCTGAATGCAGTTGCCTTTCATCGTCCACCCAGAGACACCTGTGTGGACACCTGAATGCAGTTGCCTTTCATCTTCCACCAGCAGTCTGTCTTTTAGGTTGTGGCACATGGCAGAGCAGACACAGACCCCATAACTCATAAGAAATAATAACTCCTAGAAAAAAAAGGAGTGTCTGTAGAGCAGTGTCTCCCAACCCAGTCCTCAGGGACTGACGGACAGTCCATGTTTTTGCTCCCTCCCAGTTCCTGGTAGCAGCAAAAATGTGGACTGTCTGCAGATCCCCGCAGACCGGACTAGGAAACACTGCTGTAGAGACATGCAACAAAATAGGTTTGGTATACAAACAAAGGATTATTAGGTATTTGTATGGGCTTGAGGGTACATCAGCCACATCTCCTCCAGAGACAGAGAGCTGTTGTAAATCAGTGGGAGGCCAATCAGAAGCTTTAGCTGTGATGACATAATGGTGAAGCGGGTGGGGAACCATCTGCTCCAGGCATGAGAGGCTCCCCAGTCTGACCTCAGTCCTCTGAAGACACACTGCAGCATATAAAGCCAAAACTACCCACAATGCACCCTTTTAAAAAGAGAAAGCAGTATTTGAGATTGGTTTTCTGTGTGCAATGTCAGTTATGATACTCACCAATCAGATATGGCCAACTGCACTCGCCGATACACCTCAGCCAATCCAAGATGTTTGCTGAAGCAAGTTCTGTTTCCTGCTTTCACAATGTCCAGCTCTGCAGTGAGAGGTTTGAGACAAAGACAGGAGACAAACACTATACAGCAGGGGTGTCAAACTCCAGTCCAGGAGGGCCGGAGTCCTGCACATTTTCGAGTTTCCCCTCATTTTACACACCTGAATCAGCTCCTTGTGCTGGCCCTGTGCACTACATTTACTAACAGGATCCAATGTGGCCAAGGCCACACAGCTCTTGAGCTGAATCATTTGTGGGGGAACAGGGAAAGAACTAAGCTACACAGGGCTCCAGCCCCCCAGGAATGAAGTTTGAAAACCCTGCTATACAGGTTAGTTTGGTAAAACAAATCACTTTATTAGCGAATCAACACATTGAAATACAATCACAGACAATCAAATCCCCTTAAGAAAATAAACTAAAACCTCTCAAACTGAGAAACCCTATAAAGCGAAACATTTGACCGGGTCTCCCTGTTCTCCTCCAATCCTTTCTCGCTTTCTGATGTATCTACTGAGCAGACCTTGTAACCCCTTCACCAAGCTGTTAGTCCAGCCAGGAGTGAGCATAAATTGGTCATACAGATTCATTCCCTATGTCCCACATGTTTGCATAAATCGCTGAATTCTTTTTTTTGTTTTACTGAGGTTGAGGACTTTGTGCTTTTCTGGTTGCAATACATGGCAGATATATCCTGAATATTAATATAAATATTACTTGTAAAATCAGCTGTAAAGTGTGGTTGTCTACCTGTGTTGTCTTTTATACCAAATCTGGACTCTGTTGTTTGGTTGTTGTCTTTAAAGACACACTCCACTTGACAGTAATAACTCAGCGATTACTTTCCTATCGGCATTTGGTTCACCATATTCAGAGTCTTCTAAATGCAGGTTATTTCCAACTTCCAGAACAATGGGACAACTGGAATTATGAGTGACGGTATTATTCCCGAATGGCGTTAGATCTCTACAGGTCCACAAACTTTGAAGCAGGCTAAATGTAAATCTTATGTGGATCACTACCTTTCCTAAAACATAAATGAACTGGAAAAAGAAACTACTTCACTTCACCATAAATGAAAAGATAACCGATAAAAAGAATAAGAAGATGAGCTCTTCAGTAGATTAAAATGTCTTTTAGAAGAATGAGAATTACTAATATACCTGTTATCAGATGTTCTTTCATATTGCATAACAGCCCATCAATCACAGTGTGTATCCAGTAGGATCTCATTAAATTGAAAGATGCTTGTGTGTGTGTGTGTGTGTGTGTGAGCGAGAATTTTGCTGGTATATTTCACGGGTTTCAAGCATTCCCATTGGCTTTATTGGGTCACCGATAACACAACAAATTTATTTATTAACTTCATTTATTTAATTTATTTATTTAATTTATTTATATGTTTTTACAATTATTCTCATCCAGCCTGGCAAACTTTTGCAGCATGAAGTAATTCAACCATATTTAAAATAAACAATTGTTTTCCTACCCAGCGAAGAGTTCTGTGGAGTCACAGCAGCGGCCTACAAGAATTACCATTAGTTTATTTTATTTGTGTGGCTATTCTTTGTTTATCCGAATTAAATCTTATTGTGACAATTGGTGCGTGACGACAGAAGCAAAAATCAAAAGGATATAAAAAAAGAGAAATGTGAGCAGCAGAAGATTTGCCTAAATGTGAATCGACTGCCTTCAGTAATATGTATATTAGCTCATTATTTGCCTCTCAAAGCAACGAACTGTCACCATTAGAACAAATAGAACAGAAGAACAAAGTTCAGCAATATCAAAGACATTTATTATTAATTGCACCATTTATTATTAATTGCACCAACAAAGCCCCTTTTTAGTATAATAAAGTGCAGTGGAAAGTCAGAAGCTTGGTGGCTTTAGTGCATGATTGGGTGTGTGTCCTGCTGTTGTGCTCAGGGTGTACACTGCCTCATTTCCTCATTCTCTGTATATCCGTCAGTCCGGTGTTAGGCTGTGGAAAATGGATATGCCGTGTAATAGGACATGTGGTACGTGTTGGGATACAGTATCTATATTCACACTTGGTTTCATCCATAAGCCCAAACACTGGTCCATTTCGCAATGCGGCTAGCTAATGTGCAACAGGATGGGAGTGAGCCGCGTGGCGCCCTCCTGACGGTGCCAACGGAGGGAGCCACACTCCTCGGAGACTGCCGGGGGCATGATGGATGGACTTTCCTGATGCAGTGGGTCTGGTTGCTGGGGGTTTAAATCAATCCCTTCATTTGTGTCTCATTGGATTGATCATCACAAACTGCAAATTGTCAGGACCATAGGAGACGAGCAGACGGGGCGAAACGGAGCATTTCCACTTAACGACCTCAGTCGTCTTGCTGTTGTCTTTTTCTACGACTACGATGATGAGAGAGAAACGAATCACAGAGAAGAGGGACTGTTGCTGCTGATATTCATAGCGCATTTTATGTGATGTAAACAAAAAAGTTCTCATGGAAAGTGTAACAGAGTCCATTTATCAATTTCATTTATGCAAGAAAAATATGTCTCACAACTAGTTTGTTACCCATGATGCACTGCTCCTTCATCCATCCATCCATCCATCCTTATAGCCACATTTAAACAGTCACCTTAAAAGCCTGGCCGAGTCTGCACTGCTTGTTGTATATTTGAAACCTTAGCTCAGGTATTGCCTCCGCGGTGCCCATGCTATATCGACTGCCACCCTTCCTCCTCTAGTACAACTCCGTTTGCTCCATCACAGAGCAGCTAATTCAAAAATGAGATCCCTACTCTTTGACTCAAGCACTCCAACCGGCATTTTATTTATGACGCTCGGCAGGGGTGATAGTAGAATTTTTCAAGGTGGGGGGATATAAGAAGACCAAAATTCCCATCCTTGTTGTTAGCCAATGAGATGGTTTCAACAGGTAAGTGACAGGGGAGGGGGCACTCCAGGGACCAATCAGCTTTCAGCTGCCCCCCCCCCGTATATACCTCTAACTTTTAGCATTCTATGCATATTCACGTGTGTGTGTGTGTGTGTGTAACAGGGCATTCTAGTCAAAATCCTGTCACAACGGAGGGCTGCTGTTCCTGGCCAAGAAAGCCTTTGTTTTGCAACTGCTTTCCTGCTGCAGATCTGAAGATACTAAGCCGACTTACATGTGCCTCCCGTCCACCCACCAATACCAGTGACTCTTCCAGGGGTTAATCTCGTCCAGCCTGGGTCACATTCTGTCCTGATTGAAGCCGTTATCTGATGGAGTGGGAACAGGAGAGTTAAATAGAATGTCAAATGCCCTCTTAGCTGCTCCGCAAGAGCATCAAAATTACTGAACAAATGGCATTCTATTGTGTGGTACAGGACTTATTATAAAAATAATCTTTTTTGGGAGTGTGAAATATAAAAATGTGATAAATATTTTTCCTTTTCATTGTATTTTGTAAATGCAAAATGATACAGGCTGGATACAGGAAGGCTTTAGAGTTTATTGGTTTTCTGTTCGTGGTGCAATATTTTAAATCTTTTTTGAGACAGTGAAATATAAATGGGTGATAAATTTTCTTGTTTTTGACAGCATTTTGTAAATGCAGAATGTTACAGGCTGGTCACAGGAAGGGTTTACAGTAATTTTCGTTTTCAGTTCATTGTACAAAATTTTTAAGCATTTTAAAGTATTTTTTAACTGCACAAACCCTACCGAGACAAACAATACTACATAGATTTATTTTGTATAAATCTATAACTATGTACCTAGGGCCATGCTTCCCAATCTGGAAACACACAAACAGTTCATCATTTTGCTCCCTCCCAGCTCCCTGCCAAACAGTCCACATTTTTGCTCCCTCCCAGTTTGCGGTAGGAGCTGGTAGAGAGCAAAAATGTAGACTGTCTGTGAGTCCCCAAGGACATGTTTGGGAAACACTGACCTAGCACATTCTTTGGCATGTCTCATGGCCAGGAGCACAACAATACTGCTCTGTGTTACATGCAATCATTGTAGTGATCTGTCACCGCAGCATGTTCCATGAGGGCTGGACATGTGTTCTCATGTGCGGGCTGCTGGAAGACAATTCGTGATTAATCCATTGGGTTTTTTTTTCATTTTGCAGAGCTCACAGAAAGACCTGGGACGCTCACTTAATTCTGTAAAAATGTTGCAAACTTATTGGTTTCATAACAAAAGTCCATTGACAGGCAATGTTTAACATATCTACACATATCTTCCACACAGACATTTTCACTTTATTAAATGTCATGATTTTTTTTGACTGACTTATTCAGTTCTTGCCATTTTGATATTAATATCAGTTGTTGTCACTGGCTCCCAAAGGGATTCTTTCTCTCTCTCTCTCTCTCTCTCTCTCT
>JAODLD010000144.1:619170-629867 GCA_026781065.1 Mormyrops boulengeri
GTGCTAATTGGTGAATTCATACTTTGTGCATTTATGTATTTGTGTGATTTTAATTGTTGTGCAGAAATGTTAAAAAAGGGCACTGTATGTTTAATTATAATATTTCAAAAATATTACATTTTTAAATATCATTGAATATTGTGTGTTTGCAGTGAAAGGTGAAGATATCATAGAAGCAGACACTAAGCAAAGGGAAGGAAATTAAGTCACTTATGATAGCTGTAACTGGGGCTCTGTTAACATACCATGTTGTTTCGACAGCAGTCATTCTGTAGAAGGGAGTTATTGTGAGGAAATGCTGCCTCATATAGCTGCGTTATAATGAACAGGCATGCGACATGAATCACCTTCAGACTGAGAACACAAGTGGCCTTGACTGGATGCTTTTTGCAGGTGACTTATTAAAATGTATCCAATGGCTGCTGGTTGCCTGGATAAGGCATTGTCTCCTCAGAATGTGAATAAATTGATCAGCGGTCCAGGATTGCACAGACGGGCAGAGTTGTATGTCCTGGATCTGCATTAACGAAGGCTTCCACTATATTCCGACACAAACAAATGACCCACTCAGTGGGCTGATAGCGAAACTCCTTAAAAATCCCATTCTCATCTAATCAGCGGGTGGCACACCCTAACGACCGAGAATTTAATGCGGATTGGCACAGCAAATAAAGCGAAAGCAATTGTTTTATCGGTGGAAAAAATGAAAGATTTATTTCGCGTAAGGAAAAAATAGTATAGTATGCATTAGAAAGAGCAGGTATCAATCGTGGTCCATTGCGAATGCTTTCGGATCCACTGTAATCTTTTTTGTATCAAAGTAACAGATTCATTTCACTGTCAGACCAGCAGCCATTGTGTGCTGTAAGAGAATGCAGTAGCAGATTTTAACAGGAACTCTTACTTGAACTGGACTCATTCATATTGAAATTCTGCCTGCAAGCTTAGAGGATATAGATCACAGAAAGTCATTTACATAATACAAATAACATTAATTTACTACAAATCAGCCAGGCCTGTGTCAACTTTCATTCTGACGGGTGAGAGTCAAATGGGTGGTCCTGTAAGTGATGCCTGCACTCTACTCCGGCACTGATTAAAGGAGTTCCCTAACGGGGCAACGCGGAGCTCCCTTCACTAGTTTTCATTAAGTCCCCTTGTTTTTTCAGTTTATCTGGGGAATCCCAATGCAAACCTTACCATCACAGGCGAGAAGGAGCCGTTTCTGCACAGCATTTCCTCCGCCTTCCTTTCCAGCACATTCCATTGCCACGTGCCAATAACAATTTAAATCCAAGCAGTGTTTTCGATGGAGGCAGAGTAGCAGAGACGTATGAAATGAAGTATGAGTGTGTGTAAGTCATGACCAGATGTTCTCACAATGTGATAAAAACCTGTTATTTTGATGTTGTGGGGACCATTTTTTCACTCCCCACAAGGGTAAACTCAATTTCATAAAAATCTGTGACTGCAATCAAAAAAGTAAAAATGACTTCATCTTGAATTCTCTTTGGTTACTTATGGTTAAGGTTAGGGCTGGGTGGGGGTTAAGGTTATGGTTAAGGTTAGGGCTGGGTGGGGGTTAAGGTTCTTACAGGTGGGATTAGAGTTTCTCCCATAGAAATGAATGGACAGTCCCTACAAAGATATGAATGTGTGTGTGTGTGTGTGTGTGTGTGTGTGTGTGTGAGAAAATCCAAAGATCCAAATGATCATGCCAATGACATTACAAATATGCCTCGTTCACAGAGTACGGTTAAAGCATGTCCTGTCACTCACCATTAATTAGTAGGTCCTTGAAATGTTATTTAAAAGAATTATCTTTCCTGATGCACAAAGGAAAATGTATACCATTGCCAATATATAAAGCATTTTTCTCCAACTGATAAGTGAGTGATTGGATAATTCTGGCAGGGTTAAGCGAGCTGGTACCTCATCTGAAGTCTGAACTGTATTTGGGGCTGCTCATTCATGTGTCACAAATACCGGTCGCCAAATGCTAAATCCTTTGATACTGAGAGCTTGTGTGTCAGCAGTTGTTTGATGGTGTTTCTCATCAGTGACACACCAATATAAAGCATAAATAAAGAGTACCGGCCAACTGGAAAGAAGAACATCTTCAGACCTAGCAAGAGTTTTGCATTTAAAACATGAGGTTCCTCTTGTCACCTCCAGAGTTTCCCTATGAACTTAAGCTCCTATGGAATTAATTGAATATTGCAAAGCAACTCCAACAAGACCTTTTCAAGATCACCAGGCCTGCCCTCATTATCTTTAACTGGCTGTTTTGTCAGGTTGCATTAACATGTTGAAATTTGAAACCACCTACCGAAATCTCATCTCTCATTAGCTTCTGCCAGCTTTGCCATTAAAGTTTTGACAGACCATGCATTCCTTTTGCACCATAGACAGCAAGGTGCACTGAATGTTGCTCCCAATATTGCTAACAATCAGGTATAACATCTGCCAGGTCAAGACCTTGATTTTGTGACATGATTTCAGTTGAAATCAAGTCAAATATAAGAAAAGTAATTTATGACCCATTCTCAATTCAGTAGAGAAATGACCCCCAACCCTTTTTTATACTTAATTGATAACAATTACCTTTGCAAGGCCAAAGAAAATCTCTTTGATGAGTGTAGGGTATTGCTCCTGCTGCTCTGCTGAAATCCCTGCAAGGTGCAATTTTAATACAGATTTGGTCCTTAGTCCTACAACAGCACCAAGACCAACCACATCTCCATGAGACATTCAGAAAGCTTAAGGTAAAGAGACTAAGGTGTCTGGGAGTTTTACTTAGACAGAAATGTCAAAATCTGAATCTGAAGGCAGAAGGAAAAATGATTGGTTCAGAGAGATAACCAATCAGATTGTAGCGGAGGTGGGTCCAAGCAACTAGAGGAGGCGAGACCATAACATTTGATTGGTTGGACCCACCTCCTCTACAGTCTGATTGGTTGTCACTCTAAACCAATCATTTTCCCTTCTGCCCTCAGAACATATTTCTCTAAATAAAACTACCACAAATGGAGTAAAGAGCAGATACACGTCTGTGAGAATAACTTGTTGAGTACTTTGACAAACAGCAGATCTCACGACCTCCATGATTATTTCTTTTGGATTAACTGTAATTTCCTCCATCCCAGTGGATGCACAGAAGGGGAACACGTTTCTTCCTCATCGCAATGAGATGAGGATTATGGATTCAATCACACCCAACCACATCCATAAGAATTTATCTACAAGAATTTCCTTCTACTGTCACTTGTGACTGTGCAGAGAGACCCTCTTGAGTGTTCCCAGGGGAAATTGTACTTGGAGGTCAGAATTTTTACTCAAAATTGAATTGTCTCTACATCTGTGGTAGTTGTTCTGTGGCCTCTAAAGTCCAACATGCATGGGTTTAACCAGCTCAGTGCGCAGCCCTGTGCTCCAGTATTCCACCCACACAGATAGGCAACTATCGTTGTTACACTGAGTAAGGAGCATCTGTTCCATCCACACTCTCCAGACTGGCCTGCATTCCAGCCTCCACATAACTTTCAAAACAAATCTGTGCCCTTGTTTCCCATCTTATTATTTACTTAAATTAACATGATTCAAACATGATAAACTCTCTCAGTGCATAATCAAAACAGCATCCCCACATGATATAACCCCGGGACACCAAATTTTTCAAAGATCAGCCATCACTGGTTTTATTTTTCTGCTTAAAGACAATAATTATATTCCTCTCATTACAGAAATGAATGCGTCCCAGCGGGTCCCCCTAGCACAGCATCTCAGGGATGTGGGAAAATGAAGTCACTGTGGGAGACAGAATCTTCCACATCCCCTCAAATCTCACAATACCTGCAAAATGTATCAAATGTGCAACAAAGATACATTATCTAGATTAATATAATTTAAACCAAGTGTCCACCAGGTCGCATGAAAGCTCTCAATAAGCAGGCGATCCAATGTGAGTCCTGGCTCTCTCTCTCCGCCTGTCTCTCTTGTGTCTCTGACGTGTCTTGCGGCTTCGTTTTCGCCATGTCTGTGAGGGATTAGTTACCTCTCAACAAAATGACTTTGCCTGCGGAAAAGGCGAAGGTTGGGGTACTCAAGTATAATTAGGACACGGGTAAATACATGCAGATACACAATGACACCTTTCACATAAATTTGGAATTCAGTCTGGAAAGAAAAATCCATGTACTGTAAAATATAACCCTTAACCTGTATTTGGGATAGGCAAATTATTATTCAGTCTGCATTCAGTTCAGTATTATTTAAGTGAAACACACTGTGGTTGTTAAGTTCACACATTATTTTAAAAGGACAGGTAAGTCTCCGTAGGACACTTTGCCTACCAAAATAGAGGGATGGGGGGGAAAAAACATGATGGTGGTGATGTATCACCTTGGTGGAAAAAACACCAAACAAAGCCTGTTCCTCTGGACCTTCTAAGTGTCCCTCTGCACAGACAAGAGAATGAAGGACATCAGAAAGGCCAGAAGGATGAGCCTCACCAAAATACACGTGAGGAGCGATACACCGCAGAATATACAGCTAGTGAGCAGTACAGGCAGCGTGACATCATAAACAACGAAAAAAAACACTGCTGTGATTATTTAACAGCTTTAAATAATTAATTAAATGACGATTCACTGCCTTAAAGTGATGTGCATAAAATGGAATATTGCAGTGTATAATAAAGTTTTTCCCTTTTTTATGTGGTGCTGTGCGTTTCTGTTTTTCATTCCATCCCAGAGAGTCCACCATCCCCCCCCCCCCATTTAATCCGCCAGCGTTGCTTTGCTCCTGGGTTGATTTCCGAGCTTGCACCTTTCCATTTACTCCTTGGTTATGGATTGCTGTGCATTCTAGATTTTCACGTAGCCCTTTGGATTTGGTATCTGTCCTTTTGTGATTTCTGTAGCTATTATAAGCTGACGATTTCACCTATTCCTTTTGGACCTCTGTATTGTGGGCACGTGTGTGTTCCCTAATGTGGTTCCCTGCGGTTTTGTTTTGAATTAGCTTGTTCTTGGCTAGTTAGGGAATTTGGGAATGACATTTTGTGTGTGAGTTCACTTTTCCTTTTATTTCTCATTGATTTTTATGAATTTTCGTTTTTCCCATACACATTATTTTTCTCGTTTTTTTTCTATCCACATTCACCCACTTCATTCTGTTGTAATTCAAACCTGGGGACGGGGGGTGTTCCACAAAAAAAGGTTTCTTGCTTAGCTGGATAACTTGTTTGATCTAAAGTAGTCTGGGCTAAATGGACTTTATCATCATTCATTTACATTTAGCTCAGACTAGCTTAAAACCGACAAGTTATCCGGCTAAGCAAGAAACCCTGCGTCATAGAACACACTCCAGGTTGTACTATTTTCATTAAAAGCACCTTACTTACAGGAGGACAAGTTTTGATTCATTCAACAATATTATGTGAGTGCCAGTATAATGAGCTGGGACCACTGGTGCATTTGCTTTAGGTTATGAATCTAGGGTTATGATTAGAATTAACTTTAGACTGTGGATCAAAGCCCAGTCAAAAGATTGAAGTGTTTATTCAGTCATCAACATCATCCATCCATTTTGTCTAACTAGACAGGGTCACAAAGAGCTTGAATACTATCCCAGAAAACGCAGGCAGTGAGGCAGGGAGCAATATAGTCAGGATACCATTCCACAGAAGGCACGCTCACACAAAGGACCAATTTAAAGGCATCAATTCACCAACTGCACAGATGGAAGTAGCCAACACAAACAAAGGGAAAATATGGAAAAGCCACACACAGATACACACTCACAGCGAGGGCAACTCACAGCTAAAATGTTAGAAGTGTGACAGGGCAGCGCTGCCCATTTAGCAAGTACCTGGCAGCCATATCAACCATATGGACGAATATACCTGGATGAATGCTGAGCCACAAAAAAGACACAACAAAACAACACTTCAGGCAAAAATTCTACATAAAACATAAAAACTGGGCTTTATGTATCATTATGTAAAATTATATTCCCAGAATTCCCTGAAGAACGGACAATTCCACTATTCATGTATCTGTCTATAAGCACAATAAAGATCGCAAAGTACACCATAAGCACCTTACTGTAGAATTCATTCGTGAAGTCATGGGGCAAATGGTTATCATAGCAAAATCAAAATATGACAACAGGTACTGAATAAATGGTGCATATTTTGAAGAGAATGAATGCCCTGGACTTGTGAGCTGCTATGGTGTATCCAGGAAACCATCATTATGTGAGTAAGGTGAGGTGGTTTCAGGTTATATTTTTAAAAAGCATATATGTTTTGCAAAGATATAAGCACTGTGCTCTAAGGATGACCTCTAAAAAGCAACAACAACGTCTCTCAAGGGCAGCATATTTACCTTCAGCCTGATGCATGTGGTTTTGCTGGATACAACACTAGTAATACGCCGGGAAACAGGCGAGAGAAATGGAAGTAGTACAAAACAGGACCGTGTCCAATTATGCAGGCAACAACAATATATAATATTCTGCAGCAATATTCTAGATTAAATAGTAGAAGTGAATTAGCATTGATATTAATCTCATTTAATAAGGTCAGGAAGTAAAAAAAACGTAAACCTATTATGTAATACTGCTGGCAATAATATCATCGCGACTTTCTACAGGAAAGCAGTTATAGAAGATGGATGGAACGATGATAGCATAGTATTCATAATTGTGAACTGGGCAAAAGGTCATCTGTTCTGTAAAAAGATTATACGTAAAAAGGATTCAGCTCGTCTAACATACATATAAGCGAGCGTTTCCCTCTGATACTGCGCTCAGATGTGGAGCCATATGTTTTACCTCTTAACCACGCTAATCTGTTTAGTTCGTAATTTTTGCAATGGAATTATTCATGTATATTCAGAACTTCATATTGGCCACAGAACTGAGCAGAAGTAACATAATTACTTCAGTTTATACAAAACGTCAGTGTGGATTACAGAAATGTGCGCTGTTATATCGGCCATCGATTAATAGTGTCTCGAAATATTTTGCACATTATTCTTTACGCGTCTTCCTGGTTACTGCTTTCCCTGGGTAGTGTAGTTTCTAGGTTTCAATTTCACCTTTCGCGAATTACTGTCGTTATCAGTAAAAGAAATACAACACCCAGAGGGCGTTGCGGATCCATGCCGGTTCTAGTTGGAATCACGAAGTAGCGTACACTTCAGCAAGTTTCAGTTGGCATTTCGTGGGTTGAATGTGAGTTAACAAATAATAATATCTAGACACTGGTGATATATTTTAAATTCCTTGCGTTTATTCATGGAAGGTCATACGCGTGGTGTCGAAAGCAAACTACCCGAAGAAGCTAGCTGCCTTTGTAGAGGATGATGATGACTATACTGCTTGTAGTAGCTAAAATTGCTGGTATAATCTGTATAAAAAGTATAATCTGCAGTTATTTTGGGAAACTGTACACATTCCACGCATTACGTAACATAATTCTACAGTTTAATATTGTTTTCTTCAGGTGGCTGTAAGTTTGGGGCCTTTGCTACCTGTTATAGGCTAGCTGTGCTCCATCTCCGAATGGTTAACATTACTTGACTTTCAGATATGTTTATTTCTTAACATTTTATGTGGCTGTCATTAAAATTTAGATGAGAAATGCGAAAAAATACCATAAATATACGCATAATAATGTAGTGTGTTGGCAACATCTTGTTTCATCAAGCATGACATGTAGCCTAATTAAAAAGTGCAAAGGGTCATGTCCTGCTGAACTGACGTCATAGTCACACGAAATATTACAGTAAATATGAGCTTTGAGCTTCTTAAACATTTCTTTCTTAAAACGGAACTGGAAATTTTGTTTATCCTGAGAAAGATTCTAATTCTCACTCGGTTTTTTTTTCCCGTTTTGAGATTCCCCGATATTATCCTGGTATACAAAATACTGACCTGTGTTTCCCAGAATACGGCTCAGGTGCCTTGTACATCCCTGCCGCTTAGGGTGTTACAGTTTAATTTTCAGGTTTATTTATTTGTAACTATTATTAGTCTCTTTCAGACCGAGATTCCCCGGCTGCGTGAGTCTGGGATCGATGGTTCCGCCGCGGCTCACGGGCGCCCTGCGCTCCTTCTCCAACGTCAGCAAGCAGGATGACTGCGTGGTGGAAGCCTACGATCTGAAGGCAAGTACTTAATCGGGGTTTTCCTGCTCAAGCCACACACCAGCACACATTTGTTTCATAAATCTTGCCATTACTTTCCAGTATTCAATTCCACTAGTAGTATTTTTTTGTTTTAAATTATTTATTCTTTTAATTTTCTTCTGTAACCTTTGATTCCACTTCTTCTGTTTGCCTCTCATTAGACCCGATTCTTTTGTGACCTCTAACCACAACCAGCCATGTATTTATGTATTATGTAAAGAAAACGAGACTGAGAAACTTCACGATCTCCAACAGATAGGCATCCACAAACTACTGCTGTAACATTACCTTGCTATTATTGTTATTATCATTAGTAGTGGTGGTGGAAGTATTTTGTTTGTATTACTCTATCATGAGCTGACATTGTGTCCCGATTGTTGTGCTGCCTTAGTCCCGCGCTGCTGGGACAGGCTCCACGTCCCAGAGAAGTAATGGATGTAAGAAGGATGTATTATTATTATTATTATAATTATCATCAGTAGAGTTTCAGAATGCACGGAATGAAGAAGGTGTTTGCATTTTTATGTTTTTAGTTAGAATAGTGGAACTACAGTTTACATGTTAATTAGCCCGAGGTTTAAGAATAGAGTAGCAATTATCCTGTTAGATCAGTGCCAGGAACTGGGGCTGAGTACAGATGATAATACACCACTGAATTAGCCATTTTATTCCAGTCATTGGCTTAATCGATTTTTCATTTTTCACGTTTGCTCCCTGTATTGATGACTGACTATGGAGAATGTGGCTCACAATGTTTCTTTAGTCCTGATTGTAAAGTTGGAATATCTTATTGATCAAGGCCTTATAATGAAATAATTTTTAAAGCAAATTCCACCATTTGAATGTCACTGAAATTCATTGCTGCCAGACAGCCTTTCTGGACAAAAAAAACACAAGAAATTAAAACAAAAAAAACAAAAAAAACTAGACACACCAGCATGAAAAATGTAACCGTAAATGAAAGTGTAATTTTGTACTTGCTGGCTCTTTTCCAGTGAGTCATGGTCTTGGTGACTGTGACATAACACAGACTGGCCTTGAGATGATGGCCGCCCATTGTGGCGTCTTCTTGTTGATGGTTTGGCTGAGTAGCACCATTGATGATGCATTGCTGGAGGAAGAGCATCAGGTGCAAGGGTGTAGATTTGGTTATGGACAGTAGGGACATGTCCCTACCAATATTATAGGAATACTGTGTGTGTTTTTAGGGACAGGAGGGGGGTTGGCACTGATTTTGTTTCTACCAATGCTGAAATGAAAACTGCGCCCGTTATCATGTGCTTGCAGAGATCTTGAGGCAAATAGGGAATACTTATTTGTAGAGAGCTGTTGTTTAAGATGTTAATGTTTCTGTTTTTACTGATGAAAAAAGGCACTGAATTGTGCGGATTAGTGTGGTTGCATTGGGCCTCGTGTGCCTCTTTGGGATAGGACGCTGTGCGTGTGATCACAAAGTCGCAGGTTCAAATCCGAGGGTCGGCTGAATGATTTCAATATTAGCCTGAGCAAGGTAACCCCCAATTGTTCTGACCCTGCTTTCTCAAAGATGCACGTCGCGTTGGGCAAAAGGCGTCTGCTAAATAAATAAAATGTGATGTATTGACTCGAAAATCACTCTTCTGTGTAACTTGCAGTAGTTAGAGTTCAACAGCATTGAATATTCACAGGCGATTTAGGTTCTGTTTCGTATGTGGCTTAGATTTGGTATAGTCTTCAATCCTGGGTTATCAGAACTCTACGGGGCGCTGGCATCTATATATATGAAAAAAATAAATAATGATGGATTTAAAAGTGCTTTGTGTTTGTGCAGCATCAGCAGCTGCAGGCCGTTCTTAGAGTAACTCCAACCTATTAGGCTTTCTGATGGCAGATTATTCTCGCGCATTTTGGTTCTGTTAGCAGCGCGCGGTAATGCCACTGGGAATTATTCTCGCGCTTTCGTTTTCTTAGCAGTAAGCGGCAAGGCAGTTGGGGGGGGGGGATGTGCTTAGGGCTGCAAGCCCAAGTAACCCCGGCTGAGTTTCCTGCTTGCCTTGGCAAGCAGCGATCGTACTGGGCACAGGTAACGGAAGGCCAATTAACGGAGACAGCTGGACAGAGGTGGTGTTAGAGCCGTAAATGGAGAACGTGCCAGGCGGAGCTGCGGAGATGGCGGTCTGAGACGCGCTGAAAGGCTGCTCCCTGGATGGGACCCTCAGCTGGGGTATCAACAGAGCTTTTGAAGGGTACGGGCAGGCAGCAGTCCATCTCTCTCCAGAGGAACTTCCACTTGCTGATGCTAACGGGGTCCACATTAATCATGGCCGTATGCATCCCCTTGGTGGGGTTGGCGGTGCTCTAAGATTTGCTGTAAGTTTTGGGTTGGTGTTGCATTCTTAAAGCGGGGGGGGGGGGGGGGGTGTTTCAAACTCCTGCCAACAAGTTTAAAAAATTTTATAAAAAGCCGAGGGGAAAAACCCCCCCCCCCCCGGGTGTGGCATGTGTTGCAACCCCCGCTCGCCC